>JAGFMF010012298.1:4742103-4828337 GCA_019455555.1 Galemys pyrenaicus
CAAATTTGTGTATTCATTAATTTTTGCCCATGATAACATATTACCGTAAAGAGCAGTATTAAGCACATATAAAAGTAGTTCTGTTGCTGCTGGCTGATACTAGAGGAACATATTTCTATAATTTGTGGTGGCAAATACAGTATTTGATATTTACCTTGCTTCAGAGACAGAAATACATGATCATTAGAAGTTAGTTTTTTGGCTACAAAGAGCAGATTTGACAATTAACACATATGTTTCTAAACTAAAAACATGTTATGTCTGAAAACAACTATAGTTTGGGAGATCTTTTTCCTGCCCTTTGCTTTCAGCACCAGTATAATATTGCAAAGCCCAGGCATGAGAGATTTTGACCTTTCAGTATGATAGTATTTTGTTGACATAATTTTATCACTTCTTGTCAGGCACTAAGAAGTTTTAAAAAAGGCTTGAAATCATAGTATGACATTATTTTTAAGCAAACTAGGACAGTTATCACATCATATTGCTTTGCAGAGGCATGACTTGTTGACTGTCTTACATGATAACTTAATTGCTATTACTGTGTACTGTGTCTTTGAAGGAATATTAAGTTGTGATTAAAGTTGGCAAATAGTTGTGTGGTTTTTTCCACAAAGTACTTACTTCCATATATCATATGTTCTTATGACATTTTTTCCTCACTATACATGTGATAGACAAAAACTTTAAGCCATTATTAATTTTTATATGTTTTATATATACCAAAGGGTCACAGATGGTAGAAAGATTTGTTACCATGAGGTAGTATAGCATTTTGTGATTATAAAATTAATCTGTCTCTAAATCTGTTTAAAGAGTTTTTGCCATCTAATGAGCAATATAAATTATTAATATTTTCATGTTCTTGGGGACATTCACAGCCATAATTTCACCAACACAGCTGTTTGACCTGGTGACATCATGTTTTGCATATTTTTGCATTTTAATGAGTTAGTCATTTAAAAGGTTACAAAGAAACCATAACTCATAAGTAATTAAATTATTTAGCAGAAGAAGTATGAGAAGATCTTCTGACATAGGTCACTGTGGGAATGGAAATTCATAGCTGTACTCAGTTGCACCTGTTGTTCGGAGAAGGTAGATGTATACAAAAGTTTTTCCCTTAGGTTATGAAATGATTTTATATGTTAAAATATCTAAACCTATATTGTGTGCATGCACACACATGTGAACACATGTTCACACACATCCCCAAGCAGTACATTTTCATTGTGATGAAATAAGTTTAAATACCACTCTTAACATAAGCACAAACATACTTATCATTTAGGTTAGTCATCCTAAAGTTAGTTTGGTTTTATTAATATGTTTATCATAATGCATTTCTTCTTTTCTTACCATCTCTTTCTTTTGAAGAAATGGGTTCATGTAGACATTTGAGGGATTTGGACTTGATTGGATTTTTGGGCTTTTTGCTAGCGGAAATAATCTTAAAATGAAAGGTGATTTGTAAGTCTACCACTGTACCTAGCATAGTACTTGGTAGTTAATAAATGCTTATTTAATATTGTATGAAATCAGTAACTAATGAAATTACTGACTCAGTGAGTATTTGGGGTCTGTCATTAAGTCCTCTCCTTGCAAGTGGACTCTAGAATTGCAAAGTATTAATATATTTTGACAAAAACACAAAAGTACTTTAAACAATATTTTAATTGGGGAAAAACAAAAGAAGGTGGCATATTTTAAGATAAAATGATTTATATACCATTGTTTTTAAGTAGGTTTTCAAGTAACTTTAAAAATATATTTTGTAATGTGTGTGATTGGATCCAAATGATATGTTGAAAGATCATGTGCCATCTATAGTTTAATAGCTGTGATATTTACACAATTTTATACATATTTTAATGAAATTTAGGAGAACATTGAACTTTGATTCAGCACTATAATGCATAAAGGTATAACTTTATGATTTAGCAGACAGAACAGTAAAGTTCATAAGGTAAATTTTTTCATCCCAATCTCCTTGAAAGAGATGTGTCTGTAGGGCTTCCTGTATCTATTTAGGGATTTTGATGTGTTACTGACTAGGCAACAGTTAGAACTTGTGACTTCTCTTTAATGTATAATTCTGTGGTGCGTATATGCATCTTTTTATGAGGATGAGAGCCAAAGAATATAAAAGTTCACAGTGCTCAGTTTATAATTTCTGTACTGGATAATGAATAATGTTCTTTATAATGCTCTTGTACATTTTCAAAGTGCTTTAGTAAATAAGATATTGATAACTAGAAGAGAAATTTGCAAAGGTTAAGCAACATAATGTTCTAAAACCCAAAAAAACATAAGAAATAGTATAGGCGATCATATGGGTAAGTGGAAAGTGATTGTTTTAAAATAAATAGCACTTGGATGACCTGGGATATCAGAACCAGAGACAAGGGTGTGTGTTTGTCAATATATCCTTCATGTTTTACAGACTCCTAAGGGAACGAGGGAAGATACAATTTCACCTTTTCTGTGCCAAAACATTTTAATTATATCTTCTTCCAACTACAGCGGTTCAGTAACCAAGGAGCTGACATTGATGCATGTGTTGATAAAGCTGCAAACATTCAAAATGAGATTAACAAAGATTTTGAGCAAAGGGTGACAGCTAATTTTGCACAGTACTCTGCATCTAATTCAGGCCAGCGTAATAATAGAATATTTTATAACTGTTTTGTTATTCAAGAGGACTTTTATGATACATTTATGTTTGTGGATATCTTTGTATCTTATTCAAAAATGATCTGTCTTAAAACTATTTACATCTAGGTTGTAACCTTGAAATAATATTAAAGGGAAAAAACCCCTCTTTTTTGGTAATCATACTTTATCCTTAGAACTCTTTGCCTTTACCTTAATTTATCATGAGCATACTAACGAGGGAAGATATAGAGAGGGCAAGCATATATTTTCTAATATTGCTTAGTATGCACTAATAAGATGGCCAAGAAAAGTTATATTCAACTTATTTAATTAATAAAACTGTAGTTTCTTTTTATTCTTGAGCTCCTTTGAGCACATTTCAGTGTATTTCTTTTCTCTTCTATTCTCTACTTGAAGGCAGCTGACAGTCTTCTTTCACTTTTCTTTTTGTTTGTGAAATTTTCCTTTTTTTTTTATCCACTCACTTCTCCATCTGCTTTCACTTTTGTTTGCTTGGGCCGTCTCTCATCCCAACTTGATAATGAGGAATGCAGTGTGACCCTGACCTCTATCAGCCCATGCATGACCTTCTGACTCTACCATATAACCTTTGACCTTCTCTTTGACAGCTTGATTAATTACCCTGTGTTATGATTTATGAGTAAGTGCTATGTAAAAATAATAGACAACAGGTGGTCCTCTGAAAACTTTTTGTGGCATGTTTTCTTTTAGTGACTAACTTGATGAGCTATTTGAAGTTGGAAACTTACTGGAATAATCTTTGTTGGTCCATATATTATAGTGTTTTTATACCATAGAACACATTAGAAATTTAGGAGCTACAAGTAGAAGCATGGTTGTGACAAACATTTTACAAAATATTAGCAGGGTGCTATTACCTAAATGCACATTAGGAAGAAGCACAAAACAGAGTCAAGAGACACTTTAGGCGTTTCAGTCCCAGGTCACGTCTTGAGAAAATTGCTGAAATAATGGAGGGGGCATTTTTCAAGCAGAGCTGCAGCTTCAACAGCTATGTTTACTTTAACGCTTCACTAGTGACTTCTGATTGGTTGTCATGACCTCATCTCACTGTTGCACCTAGGATGTTGCAACAGTGACATATACATACCCTTCTTGTGAAAAAGATGAGAATAAGTACAACACATATCTTTCAAAAAAGATGAATGGACAGTGGTTTGTCCATTTTACCATGAATAGATGTAGTTTATAGATAAAACACTTTAGCTTTCATATCCCTTGAGGATGAGCACCTATCTTCTTTCAACACAAGTAGATAGAATGCTGAACTTGAGAAAAATGATTGATAAATCTGTGTAAAATGATCTTTACAGAACTTTGCCTGAAGACGAGAACAGATAGTGCCATAGGTCAAAGGATTCTACTCTGGCCCCTGACCTCTTTGGTCACATATGGCTTGCAGTATTGGCAGGTTAATATGCAGAGCTGAGTACTTGCAGCTGATTTTTTTATTTAGCCAACCACAAGAGAATGAGAAAGATGTAGAATTTGCTGGTGTTTTTCATTTTCCTTATAGTTGGTAGTTAATAGGCAAGTTAACTGGGATAAGTCATCAGTTTTAGTTATGCTTTTTGGGGGGATCTAAAGTACTTTCTGGGTTGGGCAAGCATTTTAAAAATGGTTCTCTATGTAGAATCTTCTATACAAATTTAATTTCTTTAGTAAGGTTTCCTCTTTGCTGCTTTGTGTTTGGTGTCACCTGTCCATTTTAGACCTCTCTAACCTAAGCCATCATTTGTTGATTGAATGATAAATGAACTATTATTTATTACTAAGTGCATCTATAGACTTTAAAATAAAGGGCCCAGGAGAAGTATGTGTTATATTACATCACAGCAACTGCTTATGCTGAATGAAATGCTGTGTCTAACAACACAATTTTGAAGGTTTCTGATTAAGATCCCATAGTTAATGTTTTATGAGTACAGGTCTGAAAATGACTATAATGCAGCTACAAAGGGATAGAAAATGGAATGAAATAATTTAACGAAATGAGCAAGTGAGCTTATTTTTACCAATATATGTCATCATGATCGCTTCTTCATCTTCTACTAGAATGTGTGCTCAGAAATGAGTTAATTAACAACTCTATGTATGCATTGTTCCTGGAAATGTTGAATATTGAAATTGATTTGGGTAAATCATTTTGAAAGATGCCAGAAATGTTTTAAGTTATAAAATGTTAGATAATCAGTTGATCATTTTGTCTTGTTAAAGATAATAGAAGTTTCTATACAAATTTGAAATGGACTGAATTTTCAACTTTTGAGAAATTTAGAATACTTAAAGAATAATTGAATATAAAAGGAAAACTTCAATATGAAGTATTTAAGTTTTGAGCATTAGCTATGGAGTCTTATTAGAATAGCATTGCACAATTCTGTTAAGATATTAAATTTGATGATTGATTTTGTTATGTAGTTTTATGAAACTTTATGGTTATATTCATTAAAGGCCACACTAGCCATCTCTTTTTCATTGTCTCTGCCCGTACTGATTGCAATACTGGGAATAAAAAGAATTAATTTTAAATGATATTATTTCAAGATATAAATTGATATTATCTTATTTGAAATGGTTAGATTTACCTACTGATATGTTAACTGCTCTGTTCTACTTTGACTATTTACTTTGACTTCTTGGTTACCATGTATTAATGTTGACATGGCAAAAATCTTTGTAGCTTTAATATAAAATGGGATATCTTTTGGCAATGTTTACATGTGACAGAGAGAAAGAAAAAGGTGAAATTTCACCACATATCTGTGGTTACAGCATGTAAATGGGATAGTTAATTTTATTTTGTTGCTCCGGCTTTCTCCTACCATTATAAAATAGTTAAGAATGGTCTCTGTGAACATTGCATTAATTAATTTATCAGCAAAATTTTAATTGAAAAATGTTAAGTTTTTTACAGAATGATAATTGAATTTGCAACAAAGACATTTATTAAAATTAGCTCTCATTTCTGTAGAAAGTGTTCCTGAATATTTTTTGATTGTTATGCCATTAATTAAATTGGCAGTAGGAAGTATCTAAATGATAAAATATTTTCTAAATAATCCAGGTGTTTAAAGAGAAACATTCATTGTTGAAACCTAAATGATAAAAATTCTTTAATTGACTTAGATAGTGGTGATTTAAAAATAGAATCATTTTTCATCTTTTGATGCTTCAGTGAAAAATTGACATTGTGTCTTTATAAAATTGGACAAATGAGTCATGTAATTTTCAGTTACATAATCAATAACGTAGACAAATACTATTTCTTTGATGATTTATGTGTGTCTGGTTTTTTGGTTTTTTTTTTTTTTTACTTATTTAGATGGGACACATCAAATTTAAGAGTCTTTTTAAAATCAAGTAGTCACAATCATTTTTCAGCCCATCATTTTCAGAATTGAAGAAGAAGAATTCTTCTATAACAAACCAGATATTATGAATTTATTTCTACTGAGTGATTTTAAGTTATAATAATCCTGTTAAATGATGACTATAAATTTTATCTAAACATTTTACTTTTATTTGGAATTCATCCATTGTGCAAAAATGATGCTCTTGTTCTGTCAGTTCATTAAAATTCCACTTTATTAAGTTAGAAATTTTTCATCTCATCATTAAAATGTAGTATGTCACTATTTTCACCTCTGTGAATCCTAAGATTCTATTTTGGGCTTGCTAACTATAACTCATATGTGAGTACAAAAGGGTGTGTGTGTGTGTGTGTGTGTGTGTGTGTGTAAAGTTCAATTCACTGAGAGAAGGCAGGGAAGAGACATGACAGGAGACCACTTACTCAGGGTACAGAATCTAGTAAGGAGGCAATTTTCTTTTTGGCCTATGGTGACCTTTTTTGACTATGTTCCTTACACCAGACAGTGTACTGAATGCCTCTATTTCACCCTGCTTAGCAGAGTGCAACAGTGTTCTTTAACTTACTTTTGGTGGGAGGAGAAGGTATAGATGAAATTTGAGAAGGGCGTGAAAAGTTGTAAGAGGCACAAGGAAGAGGGCTAGGAACTTCCTTCAAATGTGATTTTAATAACTAGTCAAGTGTGTCCAACTGTAGAAAATCACCAAGTGACAATCTGTCTACCTGACACCAGTCACAATGAATTACAAGACTTTTGAATAGCTATACAGATTAGAATAAAACAGGACAAAATAAAATATCCTTTGTTGGTAAAACTTTGACTTTCCAGCTAAGAAACTTAAAAAGAATTTACTTTGTATATTGATGTAGAACATTTGAATTTAAAAAATTTTCAAGTACTTCATAAAGCTTTCACAAAAGAGGTACTTATTGAAAAGTTTTATTTGGACATATATTGAATATGCGATATTTAAAAATCAGTTTGACATGTATTTTATATAGTTTTATATATGAAGATGATTCTTCTTAATTAAGTCTTATCACTAAAATCCAAACTTCAGTGAGCTTAAAAATCTTAAAACTGTTTCATGATTATAGACAATAATAGGAAAAAAGTGAAGTTTTTATGTAGTTTGTGAAATTGTTAAAAAAAAAAAACTATGTGCAGCAATGTGGCATATTTAAAAATAAGATACATGAGTTTGTACTAATACCTTGTTTGATACTACTGCCATTAGTTTTTTTAAAATCTTATGGTTGTCTTGGCAAAAAAAAGAATTTAGTATGCAATCCTACAGTTACAGTTTTGAAAAGAAGTTTCTTTGGATTCTCTAGTGAAGATAAAATTTTGAAAGCTTTATTTTTGATGGTTTTTTTTATCATAATATATATTTAAGTATGACCTTATAGGATTTTCCAAGCAGAATTGGTATACCCACAGTACAGAGTTGAAAAGATATAAAATAGCTTCAAAAATTAGTGTTGCACATGCTTGTCACTGGTCATTGTTTATCATTCTCTGTTTTCTTGTGGTTAGATTATTCCATCGGTTATAACATAGTGTAATAGCAAGTTTCCTTAATTATCTCTATACACATGCTTTCCTTTGTAGAATTTAATCAGATAGGAAAACATGTTTTTAAAACTTTTTAAAAGGTTTAATAGTTTAGTAAGCTGTATTACAAACTTTGGCACTGATTTCTTCGTATTAGTTTTTACTAAAAAGAAATTTGAAAATTTGGAAAGTAAAAGAAATTTCAGGATTAAAACAACAATTAAAGAGTTTTCATACATTAGCAAAATATCAGTTTATTTTGTCTTGTGACTCGTGTCCTATGAATTGTGAAAGAAAAAAGTGAAAAAAAATACAAAGTATCTAGGTGGACTTTATGCCTTTGATAGTACGATTAGCAATGTAAACCTTAGAAAGTTAGATTTATTCCCTTTGAATTGCTTATTCATTTTTACATGTTCAGATAAAAAAGACTCATTAAAGCACAATTGCAAAGGAAAAATATCCAACAAAATGTGACTTGATTTATAAATTTTAGTTTCAAAGAGTTTATTCTCAGAATATGTATGCTAAGTACTAATGTTTTGAAAGTACTTATTTCATAATTTGTTTCATTTTGGGGGTTCTGGGACATATGAAGGAATTTTTTAATTTAAGCTTTATAATATTTATATTACTATTATGGCATTTTGTTCTTAAAAATCTGTGTTTAATACACACATATGCTGGCAAACAATTTTAAGTAATTTTCTGTGGGAAGCACTAGAACTATAATCTTTTAAGAGGAGTATATTAATGAATATGCAACTACATTAAGTCACTATGAGATTTTAAGAATTTTTTATGATTTGGAATGGATTCTGTGATTAAATTATACTGCCTTCTTTGCTTTTAAAAACAGGAAGGATATGGAGTGATAGTACTGAATCCCAATGAAAACTATATTGAAGTGGAAAAGCCGAAGATACACATACAGTCATCTTCTGACAGTTCAGATGAACCTGCAGAAAAGCGGGAAAGAAAAGATAAAGTCTCTAAAGAAACAAAGAAGCGGCGTGATTTCTATGAAAAGTATCGTAACCCTCAAAGAGAAAAAGAAATGATGCAATTGTATATAAGAGTAAGTAATAAGTAAGAGCATTACTTTCTTTTATATTTTCCTTTTTATTTTATTTCTTATAAGTTATTTTTTAAGTAATTACTTCATTTTTAACCATTTATTTCCCATGGTTGTTAGTTGGATTTTTTTATGCAAAATTACATAGCAACATCATTATTATTTCAGTGTGATAGTTTATATAAGTCTCAAATGTAATTTATAATGTACTGTATGAAACATTGGTCTTCATCGTGGGTGGCAATAGTTTAGTGCATTGTTTTCTTATGAGCAACCATCCGTCCACAGTGTCTCAGCTTAACTTCTGATGGCAGATGGAGGGAGGAAAAGTAATTAATATCTTAATAAGTATTTGAACTAGAATACTTTAGGTATAGTATAATGAAGGAACTCTGTCTTTTGCTCTTTTCTTACGCAGTGAACCTTCACACTTTGTAATGCTGGTAGCATGGGATCATTACAGCAGTGTTACACAGGAGTTCTAATTCTGTGTGGGGGGGGCGAACAGTTTTATTTGCATGTCGACACATTCTGCTTGATATACATACTGTTCATTATATATATATGAAACAGATTCATGTAAATTTCAAAGCCTTATTATGGATGCCAGAAGTATGATTTAATACTAAAGCATGTCAAAAATGCTGCTGGGTAATAAATTGATGTGCTCTTCAAAAGTGAGCAATTCAGAGCATTTAAACATAGATTAACATTTTACCAGTTATACTGTAAAACAGTAGTAAAGTTTCAGATTATTCAATTTGAGCAATTGTACTTCAAAAGCTCATTAATAAAATATTTCATATACAATTGAGGGAAAATACGTGGCTTGTTATTTTCTTTATTCTAGTTCATGGCATGATCACTATGCTTTTATGAACTGTTCTCCAGACATTCAAGACATTTGATTATAGGTCAATTTGTTGAGTAAGATTTGACAGTTAAGCAGTAGTGAAAACAGCATATAAATTCTCAAGACCCTCGAAGATATATGCAGATGAAGAATACCCAGAATTAGTTATCCACTGTGTCAAACAAAATTTAGGGAAATTACAATATTTAAATTACTGAAAAGCATCTCACTATTTTGTCTATTGTCTTAAAAACAAAAAAGTGATTAGATTTAAAATCTATATGTAGTGTGCTTATTTTGATATAGTTATATAACTGCTTTTCTTTCCTATATAAGGGTTGTGATGTCACCTTCACTTTCAGTTATCCTAAGCTCCCTATTATATTTGAGCCAGTCTATCTATCTTTTATGACAGACTTTTAAAAAAATTACCTCTGGTATCCAGATTTCAAAAATAAATTGTATAAAGTTTTTGAAATATACTAATCATTAAGAGCATTCACTTGCCTTTGTAAAAAGGAAACAAAAAAAATTTTGTAGATTTTCAAATTTCTTCTTTAAACTGTTTTATTTTTCTGTGAATTGTACAGATGAAACATTTATTTCTGACATCTGTCTTTTAAGTTTTCTTTTCTGTTTTCCCTTTATCTTGCCACTGTTACTTTGAATTTTTTCTTTTGTTTTCTTGTATGTTTGCATTTTCTTTATTCTTTTTTTCACATCTGTCTTGTATCCCTGCATCTATTTTTATCTTACAAGAAGGGGGAAAAATCTTTTTATGTTACTTCATTGTTAAGACTTGGTCTCTTCGCCTTTGTCTTTTTTCTTCAATTCTTTTATTTGTATACTCCTGTCATTTTTACTTATTTACTTATGTCTTTTTGCCTCCTTTTTTCTTGTCCCATTTCACTGGTTTCTCATTGAAAGTGCTAAAAAAAAAATAAAAGCTCACATAGATAACACAATTTTATACCTATAATGTTAGTGACAAAATGTTATTTCTCTTAATAAACATTCTTTCTCTGGAATTGTGCAAAACAGCAGACTAACACACTTCAAATATATTTCTAGATTGTAGGCATGATTCTATAATAGGAAAGAGCACAATGGTTCATTTTATGTAAGGTGTGTCTTAGGTAATTTTGATCCATAAGAGAAGTGACTTCTAAAACTCTATTTCCCCTTATATAGCTCCAAAAAACAAGTGGTTATAATCATTATGATATGTGATGGAGATGTTAATTTTTATTTATATGTTTCTTAACTATTTGCATTTTGGAAGTGAACATCTATTCTTTGAAAAACTCCATGAAGAAGTAGGTGTCACATAATTTTGTCCTTGTTACATAGTTAAGGAAACTGATACATAGATGTGGTATTGTGTAACTAGTAAATGATAGAACTGACTGTGAAAATTAAGACTTAACAATTGCTATTCGTTGTTGTTCACTTTCTTCTTTACTTCATTGTTCTGAATTATGAAAGTGTATATCTAAAATACAAAAATTAAGTTAGTTCTAATCAAAGCGTGATAACACAATAAACTGTGAATATATAATTTTTTATGATTTTTCACTTAATAGATATTGCATGTCTATAAATTATTATGTGATATATAAATATTAGTGAATTTTAAGTATACAGATATATTACCTATAAATACATACTCTTTTGATGGGATCATTAATATTGATCTTGTTTTGCAAATGAGGAGACTATGGGTCAAAAATTAATAATTTTCTAAAGTCACATAGCTTTTAATGTAAGTTCTATGAAGACAGGGACTGTCTCTTTTGTGCACTGCTACATTCCCTGAGCCTACAACAGAACTTTCATAATAAACATTTGTAAAACAGAGCATTAAAAGTGACTTTTTACTGGGTAAATAAAATGGTAGGACCAGGAATAAAATCCTAAACTACTTTTTATAATTTTTTTTACATCATTAAAGTATGCTACTTGTTTTTCTGTGAGGAAATATTCAAATAAGTCAAAACAGTGTAGGCTCCTTACTAAATCCAGTGGCTGATATTATAATTAAAAAATTAGTGATAAAAAGTCAGTATGTCAAGCTTTATTTCATACTTTGATTGATATATACTTTCATCTGAAATGTATAAAATGTAAAAATGGGACATCCTGGGCTTTTTTTTTAAAGATTTATTTATTTATGCGTACAAGAATTGGGGTGCTGACCAGAGGTACAGTGCGTGTGAGGATTCACCAGAGACATAGTAGGGAACAGAACAGGCAGATTGACTGAAATACACTGCTGAAGAGAGCAGCAGGTGATTCAGGAGAGGTCTGCTGCACCATGTGGGTCATCTCCCTGGCAAGGGATCTACCTCATGCTGCAGTGGCTGTGGATGCTTCATCATGCTGCAACTTAACCCCTTGCACCACCAGGGAGGCCCCCGAGTTGTTGGTGTTTTTTTTTTTAGCTACATTAGATCATCTTGGTATTAGATAGCTATAGCTATTATCTTGATACTAAAATAATGCATAAAAATGAAAATATTTCATGCTGCCTTTCTATTATTTCTGCTTTAACCCTTGCTCATAAGAGTACAGCCAAGCTACTCTACTTGCTTTACTTGGTATACCCTTTTTGCTTTATGAGTTCTACAACTTCCTGTTTCTTCCTTTAATACAAATTTTATTCATGTTATAGTGCCCAGATGGTATCCCAACTCTTCTTCTCACCATAATGAATGACCTCTCCTTACAATGAATCATTGAAGATACTATGATTATTTCATCATTTGCTGTCTTGAACTACCTCTTGTGTTTTGTCTCATAATATTACTATTACCAATTTATCTTTTATGCCTTTCTCCTAGGTCACACCACAATCCTCTAGATCCCCAAATATGCTTTAAAGATGTTGTAGTTGTATGTCAATCCTTAAGGGTAAGCAGATAAGAGCAAGTTTTTACAACAGTACAAGGCATACTGCGAGGGTGTCAGAAATTGATGTTAAACTCACTCACTAGAATCCTGTCCCTAGAAGCAGACCAAAACAAAGCTAGGCCATCCATAGATAACTAGACAACATGACCTACATCATCAGAATAAGGGTTATCCTGATATCAGTCTGGAATGTCAGAGGACATATACTCAAACTAAGGAAAAAGATCAGTTACAAGAACTTTACAATATATAGGTAGTAGATAGGCAAACCTGACTTGATGCTGATCGGTCTAATTTCGTTTAGAACTGCTTCAATATCTCTTCCTGAAGATGAGATTTGGTTGTGGGCTAAGGTGATGAGAAGTATAGAAGTGGGATTAGGGTCTAGCACATTAAAATAAATATATATGCACATATATATTACTAGGAGTAGAGGTGGAAAAGTAGTTACATAGCCACATAAGAAAAACACAAATGTGAAGGAGACTTTTACAGAACAGGAATCTTGGCAGACCCTGGCATTACACATTGAAGTTACTCAAATATTTATGGATTGATTGCTTGTTGACATCCATCAAAAATCTCATTCCTTTAAATGTAAGATATTTTATGTCTAGTTTTCTGACTGATTTTTTTCATCGTTTATATGAATATTTGCAATTGAAACAGCCAACTTTGATAAACTGAAGCTTTCTTTTAAAAATGTTTTTAATGTTCTGACTTGAATTATGTCCACAGTATTGGTATAGGCTGTCTTCTTCTCCTCTTCTCTGCTAATGCCACTGGAATCACTCTACCTAGTGTTTTAGCAAGCAAATTCAGTTTATTTATAGTACAATCAATGATTGTTTAATCTCTGGAACCATTTTATTTTCTAGTGTATTTAAATTTTCTTTTTCTCTGGCATCTAATAAAATAGCCAAAAATATCTCTTCAAATATTTGCAAATATCTAATGTACATAGGAAGAAATATAGTAGGGGTCTAAAACTTAAAGGCTAACAAAGTATAAATTTTACTTACTAAATGAGTATAAATAGACATGACTGACTTGTATTATGTAGCACATTTCTGATACATTAGGAGCAGAGCTTGAGAGATCAAAGTAGTTACTGTTTCATGTGGCAACTTTCCTTAACTATGAAATAATGTACTTTCTGGCATATATTATGGCTTATTAAGGGGATTGATTTGGTCTAGGCAATAAACATCATGTCAGACATGCCTGGCAGGAAAACCTGCTTAATATGTTTTGTAATAAGATGGAATTTTTTGTTCTCGAAAACATCTGCCAACTAAATTCAAGAGTGAAGACAGAAAATGTCATCAATTTACTGGTAATCCTATAAATTTAGTTTCTTTTTTAGCAACACATATCAAGACACACAAAATTCCCAGTGTTAATCACCACTGGTTATAGTACTTTGTAAAACGATGAAACAAAAACATTTTATTTTTATATAATGTGTTAATTAATTCATAATGAATTTTAATATTTCAACTGATAAAATTTTAACAAGCATCTTGCCAACAGATCATTTTTTAAAGCATCTGTTTTTTAATGTGTTGGGTTGAGAACTGAGTCAAATGGCTAAATATGTACATATATTCTTTTTAAAAACATATTTCTACCCCCATAATTATAGATAAACTATTTTTTTCCTCTTAGACCACCAGGGGCTGCTGCTGTTCATATTGGATTTTACTTTCCTCAGATTCTGAGTACCCCATCTTTTTCACTTCTCCATTTTTTTCTCTTAGCCCTAAATCTTTTAAAATATAACTGAAAAGAAAATAGTAATGACTTTAGCTTTTAACTTAATATAAAATTATGTTATTTTAAATGTTTTCTACATTCCAAGGCATTTATATGTTTACAATTGGACTTAAAACCTTGTAGTTGTTAACCATATTCATTTCTTACAGTTAGCATCTAAATAACATTCCATTCGGAATCACACCCATTGCAGAGAGATTTATGCAGAAGAGTTTAAAATGCAAAGTCTGATGAAACTCAGCTTGAATCTCAGCCCATCCACTTAATGTGGTTTGACCTCAAATAAGTTAAGTTCACTATGCTTCAATGTTTTGTCTGAAAAATGAAAGCTAACATATAAAAAGTGACCTTAGTTTATGTTACATAGTCTTTGGATTCCAGAGCCCCAAGTACATCCTATCTTCTCAAGTTCAAAACCAATTGAGAAAAAATCCAATTCCCAAGATTTCTAACTCTTGAACCTTTTGGTAATCCATACCAAAAATAATACCCCAGTCTTCACCTTCCAAATCTGAGTTTGCAAACCCGTGAGCAGTAAATCTTAGGAATCAGACAAAAGGAGCTCAAAATACCAGTTTTACTAATTGATATAGTTCAGTAAAATTGTGGCTTAGATCTGTAACTATAGGAACTTCATAAAATGTTTCCCCCCTGAAATGAACTTTACCCCATCCTCCAAATGTCCCCCTTAGCCTTTCACGTGGTAGAAAGAAAGCTGTAATGCACCCTCCCTGCATGTACATTTGAAAGATGCCCACAGTAGAGCATGTTAGTTCCTTCTCCCGAATACACTAATCAGCTAAGTCACTCTACCTGTGGGAAGAGAAAGGAGTGGGGGTAGAAACTAGGAATGCCATTCTAACTAAAGTGGCTCCACATGAGGCCAGAAGAGACATGGTTCCCACATAACCATACTCAATAACAGATTATTATCATTCTTATTATTTATTATTTGTATATATCTATTTGTATTTTCTAACAACTCATAAAGCAATGGTTAAAAATAATCATTAATTCACTATACTACTCAGTTTCTTTAATGTTTTCATTTAAGACAGAAGAAGAAAATAAGGAAAACAGTGAACTCTGTTCAAACTGCTTTTAACAAACTTTTCACAAGTACTTTAATTCTCTAAAATAAGATAGTTTATAAGATCAGCATAAGAATCATTTTTTTAGTTGATGTGATAGGTAACACAAAATGAGTAAATGAACAGTAAACTCAAATAGAGAAATCAGAACTGACTGATCTATGATGGTATTTGGGCTGATCCAATTTTAACTCTTCTGATGTGGACTCAAAAATATTTAAACTACTCTCAACACCACCAACACCTCTTCATTGAACCTCACTTGGGAATTGGAATTTGTTTTCTCCTATTCTTCTCCAACAATAGAAAGCCCTGGAGACTCCTTTATCCATTTTTGGTTTTAGCAACTCCAATTTTCATTTCATTCCTCTTTCCTCTAAAATGGGTGATTTCTTATATCCCAGGGGAACTTGGATATTTACCCCTATGAGCCAGCTGTTATCTAATTTACTACCATATTCTACTAACTCTTTACTTGTTCTTTCTTTGTTTACTGTGCTGGCTCCCTGTTATATGTTTATTTTACTTGGTGTTAGACTAATTCTGTAGTAGATAAGATCCTGGTGTCTGGTACATGTGTATCAGATTGTATACATAGTATATATTCACTCAGTAAGGTTATTCATTTATTATACTATCTCTGACTTAAAGTCTAAGCTACATCTGTTTTTAACTCCCAATTTCTGAACTACGATAATATTTTACAGTAACTGTGTAAACTACAATTGTAAACCATAACTCTATTTGGTCAATCATGAATGTTGGTACTTGCAGTTCTACAACTTCAATTCCCTTCTTGGGGAAAAAAAGGCCAATTACTGCTTTCCTTAGTGACATCTTTTGTGCAAAGTAGAAGTAGTTTTCCTATTTTTTCCTGTTCTTAATCAAGAAACCAGCTTAGAATACACAGACCCAAGAAAACTTCAGTAGTGTTCTGTATTGCCTGAATGGAGAGAGAGCATATATACACAAAGAAAGGGTGGGGCAGTTCTCATGCAAGTCTACTCTACAAATTAAATTTCAAGTCAGCCAGGTTCTGATTGGTGCAGTGATGTGCAAATTTGGTGAAAAGTTAGTGGAATGATGATTGTCTGAGTTTTAATTGTCTGTGTCTGTGGCAGGCAGACTTTGTTTCTTCCAGGAAGGATATAGAAGTATCTGGAAAATGCATAAGTATGTCAGGAAGTGCCAGCCTGGGACGTCTCAACAGCTTCCCTACTATTTTTCAGTTACTCAGACTAGGATGATTTCATTTTGGTTTTTTATTTCTTGTCAGTGTATTCCTTAAGTAGTCTCATGTATCACCCTGACTTTGCAAATATGTAAAATGTGTCTCAGGGATGTGATGTAAATAGACTTATTCATAGTTATATAGCTAATAAAAGTAACTAGGTCAGGGTCTGAGAACACGTCTGTCTGACTGCAAATTTTGTGTTTCCCACTATACAAGTTGGCCAGTACTGAACATTTTCTACAAGTGGTTATTATTATTCTCTATTTTATTATATAAAATATATGCATACAAAATGAATAGATAAATGGATCTTTCTTGAATTGCAAGGCATTCTCAGTGATAAAAGGCCAATAGTATTTCCCATAGGCAGCAATTTATTAAAAGACTGTTGTTAGGGAGTTGTAATGAGTAGATGTATTGGATATAGAATATAGAACCCACATTCTCCTAATTATTTTTGCCTTCACACATTGTTTTTGCCCAAGTCCAAAATGCCCATCTGGGATGTGTGACTGCTTGACAGCAAAGAAGTTTGGAGTTATTGCAGATGGGAATGAGGAAAAGCCTGAATCAGCTTACATAATTGACTCATAATTACTTCAGGTGATTTTTTTTTTTTTTATCCCTACCCTGATTTTAGTTTATCTTTAGGTAAAGTTTGCCTGTTCTCAGCCAATCAGCATGTATTTCCTCTCTATCCTTCTTTGGTGTTTTAAGCAGCGCCATTATTCACATATGCACACTATGGTTTTATTAATGGATGCACCACTTCCATATGCATTTCTCATGTGTAACAGATCCAGGAAATGTAAAATGTTTACTGAGTTGGATATTTCCACTATAGACTCATTCATTTCGACTTAAATTATATATGTGCATATCTAAACATTATGAAATTGTATATTTAGAATTGCTTATTGGGAACATGAAATTACTGCTTAAGATACTCAAACTCATTAATTTTATTCTTAATATTTTTTCATTAATACTAGAGGTTAACATTGATTTTTTTTTTCCTTGAAAAATAGTAAGCTATAATTAGTAATTCATTTAGGGAACTTGAAAACAAAGATAAAATTAGCTTTGAATATTAATGGTCATCTACCAAGACTTACCCTAGTTTTTGTTTATCAAAAAAATGTTTCTTTTTTTTTTTTTAAGATTTATTTATGCACACAAGCACTGGGGTACAGGCCAGAGGTGTGGGGGGTGAGAGGATTCACCACAGACAGAGTGGGGAGCAGAACAGGCAGATCAACTGAAGTACACTGCTGAAGGGAGCAGCGGGCACAGCAGGAGAGGTCTGCCTGAGCCTTGTGGGTCCCCTCCCTGGTGGCAGCAGGGATCGAACTCTGCTGCAGTGTCTGCGATTTGCTTCTCAGTGCATTGCGCCACTGTGCATAACCCATTGCGCCACCAGGGAGGCCCCAAAAAATGTTTCTTAATACAGTTTACTGAATGTCCTGTTTGTTGTTTTCGGTAAAGTTTCAGAAAATTCTTTGTCCCTTAGGAAGTGATAATGAGAAAGATTATAGGTCTCTGTCATTCAAGATAGCATTATATTTAATAATTTTTAAATATTTTGACTTTTTATTGTTGTTAGAAAATCTTTTAAATATTCTGGGTCACAGTTTCATATTTTTCTTATAATGATAATACCAATAATTTCCAGAGCTTTATAAGGATGGATTGATAAACACACACACACAACTTTAAAACCATCCGATGAAAACTTAATATTAGAATTAGGACTTTACTAAATAAATTCATCAAAACTAAAATCTGTTTTAGTCACATTGAGAAGAGGAACTTGGGTTTTTGCTATTCTACTATCATAAATTTTTTACAGTAAGACATTTTTTCTAGATTAGAGTGTATGTAATCCATTCAACCCACATTTACTGTTTTATAAAAGGAATTTACTTAGGAAGAACATCACTTATAGAAGAAGGATTTTCCTAGACTATGTTTCCAAAGATAGTTTCTGGAACTGGTAGGTATTTATTACAGACATGGTAAGTCCAGCTAGTTTATTTCTAGATGTAGATGAGGAAACTGAGACGAAAAGAAATTACACAATTTACTTAGTGTTATGCTATTACTAGTAATAAAAGTGGTATTGAGATATAAGTTTTCTGATTACCATTTGGGTTATGATATTTCTTAATGAGCCATATATTTTCCCTTCCATTAATCTTCAGAAATGGATTCTCTGGGCCTTTGTCTCAGTATCTAATGAGTTTTTAGGGGCTCTTTGGGGAAGATGGGGTGTGTGTTTGTATATCTGTGTGTATGTGTGAGTGTGTGTTAGACAGGTAGTGGAATAAATGGTCATTAAGTAATATATATGTAAACATAAAAGTTATCTGATAAGTATTCCAAACATAATCAATTTTAAGATCTAAAAGGCAGAATATAAGTTTGAAGATTTTGGTACATTAAATGTAAAATATGATGTTAACTATACTTCTTACATTCCTAATATTCTTTGCTTTTATTTCAACAAGGGAGTGAAAATTTTTCCTTAGATTTCTTATGTAACTGCATATATAATAATGTTATTAAACACAGGTTATTATTTGCTCCTATATAGCTCAATCAATTGAAGATTGCTCTGATTGTCTTTTATCATTGATTTTTAATATATTTTATCACATTTAATATCTAAATTTGGGACATAATTTAAAAATTACTAGCATGTCTTGTATTATTTGGTGATTTTTTTTCTCTTAATGGTACATTAAATAGTGGTACCTTTTCAAAATGCTATCTTTGATGATAAATATGTTCTAATATAGACAGCCTCATTGCTTTCATTACACACCTCAAAAGGAACATAATTCCTATCTAGCACCCCCTAGAGTTGTACAGCATGTATACCATGTGACCTCATGAAACAGCCCTACTAGAGGTTATGTTTCACTGTTTCTTACAAATTTGTATCGTGTTTTACTCCACAAATTGAATAAAGACTACCTGCTTACTGTTTGGCACATAATGACCCCTAAACAAGTATTTATTTACTTAAATATCACTATGATCATTTTCAACTCTTATTTGCACGCGTCACGAGTAACGTTCTGAGAGGTACCCAGCAAGTAGGGAATTAGCCAAACAACCCACCTAGACAGGCTGGGCAAGGCCTGGCAATTCCTGTAAGCAACAGAGTGCAACTGGCAAAGTCTCTACATAACAACCCTTCACAGACTTAGGTGAGGTCCACAAAAGAATTCAGAAACAGACCACCACAGACATCAGAACAGCCATAGTAAGCTCCTTAAATGGGCTTGCCATTGCAGATGTCTCATAGATATCAGTGCAACCATGGTAAGCTCCCTGAAAGGGCCCAGGGGTAAACCCATCATAGTAAAACACTGTACAGACATCAGAATATAATAAGTTCCTTGAAGGGATCCAGGGGCAGACCTACCATTGCTGATGCCCCACAGATAATAGTACAAACTCAGTTAGCTCTGTGAAGGGACCCTAGGTCCCTTGAGCTGCCATAGAGGATTCCCTGAAGACATCAGCATGGCCTTGTGAACTTTGTGAAGGTGCCTCAGGGCAAACATGCATTAGCAGGCCCCTCTATAGAGATCAGTGTAGTATTGGTAAGCTACACGAAGGAATTTAAGGGTAGAGCCACCATAGATTTTATTGTCACCTGACGGAGTTTCAGGAGGTGGCCAGAGAGCCAACCATCCACAGCAGATCCCCTAGATAGCAGTTTAGGCTAGGTTTGATGTGGGAAGGGACTTGAGGGCAGACCTGCTGTAGCAGATGCCCTGCAGATACCAGTGTAGCCTTGGTGGCCTCCAGGAAGTGACCTGAACATGAACCCACCCAAACAAACCCCCCAAAGATAGGATCGCCCCACACTCATAAGACCCACTGACAGAACAGTTCTCCCTGACATACAGTGCCATCTACTGAAAAAGTAAAAACTCTGTACACATAATATTTAGAAATCAAATAATGGGAAGAAAAACTAACAACCTGAGTGCTCAGGAGTAAACTACACTATAGAGAAAAAGAAAATCTCCAAACCCAATCACAAAATGATGGAAGATAAACATGTGAAAATCATTGAACATAATTCACCACATCCATAAAAGAAAAATAAAAATCATATGATCATATCAATAGGTCCTGAGAAATTATTTCATAATAATCAACATCCATTTCTGATAAAACCCTTGAAAAAATGGGATAGATGGAACATATCTCAACAAAATAAAATCCATATATGACAGGCCCACAGCTAACATATAATCTGGATATCCATGACAACTTTACTACTTGACATAGAATTAGATGTCCTAGATAGAGCAGTTAGGCAAGAAAATGATTTTAAAAAGTAAAGCTACTATTATTCGTGTGTGGCATGATTATGTACACATAGAATCCCAAAGATGCCACCAAAAAACTAATTGAAATAATCAGTTCAGCAAACTGGCAGGTTAAAAAGTCTGTGGTCTTTCTAAGTGCAAACACTGATGTGGATGAGGAAGAAGTCAAGAAAACAATCCCATTTACAATTACATCAAAAAGAATTAAATACCTATAAGTAAAACTTACCAAAGGAGTAAAGGACCTATATACAGAAAACTATAAAACATTGTTAAAAGAAATAGAAGACACAGAAATAAAAAGATATTCCTTGCTCATGTGTTAGAAGCATTAATATAGTTAAAATGGCCGTTCTCCCCAAAGCAACATAAAGATTCAGTGCAACCCCTATCAAAATGCATAAAAGATTTAGATGTGAGACCTGAAACCATAAGATACATCAAAGAAAACATAGTCAAAATACTCCATGATTCTGGCTCCAGAGACCTCTTTGTGGATTGCTCTCCAACAGCAAGAAAAACATAGGCAGGGAAAAAAAAAAAAAATTGGGAACTATATAAAAAGTTTCTACACAGCAGAACTGTCACTAAGTCAAAAAAACACTCTAAAAAATGGCAGACGGGGCCTCCCTGGTGGCACAATGGGTTAAACAATGCACTATGAAGCAAACCGCAGCCACTGCAGCACAAGTTCGATCCCTGCTGCCGGCCAGGGAGGGGATCCACAAGGCTCAGGCAGACCTCTCCTGCTGTGCCCGCTGCTCCCTTCAGCAGTGTACTTCAGTTGATCTGCCTGTTCTGCTCCCCACTCTGTCTGTGGTGAATCCTCTCACCCCCCACACCTCTGGCCTGTACCCCAGTGCTTGTATGCATAAATAAATAAATCTTTAAAAAAAAAAAACAAAGACAATAGCAAGTGTGAAAGATATAAAGACTGAAAAATGGTGTTTGTGTGCATAAATAAATAAATCTTTAAAAAAATAAAAAAATTTTTTAAAAAAAGGCAGAAAATATTTGCTTGCCACACAACCAACAGGGGCTGATATCCAAGATCTACAAAGTGCTCATAAAACTCAACAAAAAGAGAAAATAAGTAATCTAATAAAAAAATGAGCAGAAGAGCTAAATGTACTCTTCTCCAAAGAAGGCATTCGGATGGGCAGCAGACACATGGGAAAAAATGCTAGTCATCATATACCCTCAGGGAAATGCAAATGTAACTACAGTGAGATACCATCTCACACCTGTGAAAATGACCCACACCAAAAAAAAATAAACACACAACAAAAAGTGTTGGTGAAATTGTGGAAATAAAGGGAACCCCCCCACACTTGTTGGTAGGAATATAGACTGATCCAGCCCCTATGGAAAACAGTGTACAGGTTTCCCAAGAAAATTAAAAATAGTCTTCCATATGACCCATGAATTCAACTTCTGTTATCTACCAAAAAGTTACAGAACCACTAATTTGAAAGGAAATATGTCCTTCTATGTTAATTGCAGCACTATTTACAATAATCACATTATGGAAACTATCGAACTGCTCTTCTAGTATCTTGCAATTCATAGTTTAAGTAGGAGAGTTTCTGAGGAGCTTCTAATTCTAAAAATATCTGTGCTCATTACTGCATATAAGGTTCTTTCTTTATACATACCTCCCTGTGACCCCCAATTCTTCTTTTTACACATAAGTGTTTAATATAAGTTATTCCTATGTGGGAATCTTGTAAGCTTCATAAGGATAAAGAATCTAAGTCAGTCACTTTTTAGTACTGGTATTTACTTTTGGTATAGTGTGACAGTAACCTCAAAATCTCAATAGAAAATTCAATTTTGGTACCTTCTGTATTTCTGTTGTTAATCATGTATAATTTTAATTTCCAAATTATACATTCCCTTATTTCATACCCTTGCTTTTTAGAGTATCTTGGGAAATTTATTTCAATTACTTGTTGGTGTCATATCCCAAGACCCTCAATGTTTGTCCTGTGCTTTTTGAGTTAAGACATGCTCCCAATCTTCCAGTTAGGTCAACCACAAAAATTAAGATATGATAGAGGGTCAGTGGAAGAAATTTATATCAAAACAACTACTCGCCATGTCATTATGACAGCCTGCTGTAACAAATGTGCTTCTGTTTTAACTTATGACAATTAATTGCTAAAAGTAATTTAATCTGACAGAGGTAGGGTGTTGAAAGTCTCCTGGAGATGTCATAAAAGCAACCTTTCTGCCCATGTGCTGCCAAAAGCCATTTTTAACAAGGAGCTCAGGAAACAGTGCAACTTCTTTTGTACTTTGTTAATTAGTTATTGATTTTAAACAATGCACTTCCAAATACTGTTAGAGGAGTTAGAAGCCAGCAAGGTCACTATGTGACAGTTTATTCCTAATAATCCCTATAGCATGTGAGAATTTTTCAGAGCCTTTTATTATTCTAAAATTGAGATTGGTTTGCTAAAATGTCTACAGCTTTATCACTCAGTAATTTAAATATTTTATATATTAATAATCTGATGTTTAATAATACTTTATTACATGTCATAGTTCCAATTTTCAGAATCCTTACCTGTGGATTTAGAATATTTAGTACATATTCTAAGAGAAGTGTGTGTATTGATGAGTGATGCCAAAAAGAACAAGGAAATGATATTTCATTGTCAAAAAGAAGCAAAGTGGAGTGCTTGAATTTTTTTATTGGGTGTAATAGTTGATTTTTTTTTTAATTGGATGTTTGACTTTAGTCTCAATGATTTTATTGTGTTGCTAATAGAAGTGAAATGTCCTGTAATTTTAAAGTATTCAGACTTTTTTAGATTACATTTTTAAAATTTTATTTATTGAGATAATATTGGATTATCACACTGGATATGTTTTAGGATTATTGATTCACACCTCTACAAATGTGTGTTGTCAGACTGTGCCTGTAATCAAAGCACCAACCATACTCCACCGTAGTCCATTGGGACCCCTTCCTCCTATACACCTCTTCTATTGGTGGCCTCATTCTGTAGTCAGATTTCAAGGGTTTATTTTGGTCTTCTTTTGTTCCTTTGTTTTATCAATTCATCTCTTGTTGGGCACTTAGGTTGTTTTGTAGTTTGACTATTAAAAATAGTGCAGCAATAGACATAAGTGTGCATGTTTCTTTTTGAATTAGTGTTTTTGCCTTTTGGAGGTAGAGATCTAGGAGAAAGATTGTGAGATCATATGACTGATCTATTTTTAATATTTTAAGAAACCTGCACTCTGTTTTCCATAGGGGCTTGACCAACCTACGTGCTCAGCAACAGTGTTAAAGGGTTCCTTTCCTCCACACCCTCTCAAGCACTTGTTGTTTCTGGTCTTTTAATATGGGTCATTCTCATGGGTGTAAGGTGATATATCATTGTGGTTTTGATTTATATTACCCTAATAAGTGATAATGAATATTTTTTTCATGACCCTATTGGCCATCTATTTGTCTTCATTGGAGAAATGCCTATCTAGTTCTTCTGTTTTTCATCTGAGAAGTGTCTGTTTGAGATCTTCTGCCCATTTAGAGCTTCTCTTTGATTGGGTTTGTTTTGTTTTTGTTTTTGAGTTGAATGAATTCTTTGTAGATCTTGGGTATTAGCCGTACCACCAACCTTGTTGGGTATTATGTGCTAATATTTTTTCCCATTTGGCAGGGGGTCTTTTGTTTTAATGGTTGTTTCTTTCACTGTGCAGAAACTTTAATTTGATGCTATCCCATTTGCTTATTTTTAGTTTTGTTTCCCTTGTCACTATATTTGAATCATCCAAAAAATTGTATTTCACTATTCAGCATTTAAGCACAAGTAAAAATTGCAGACCTTTGTACAAGTCAACTAGCCAGGTTCTGTGGAGGATAGAGAATTCAGAAGGAAAATTATCATAGCATAGGGGTTAGAAGAGGAACTTTCAATTCAAATATTTTTTGCTCTGATTCTGAATTGCACTAGTTAGCTATTTGACCTTAGACAAACTACTCTCTGTGCCTTCATGCATCCACACAATGGGAATCATAATGGGACCTACCTCACAGTGTGATTATGAAGATTGAATGACTTAATACATATAAAGTGGCTGATCTGAAGCTAGTAAGTATAACCACATAATACTAACATCTATTATAATGATAATAAATAAAAATATATAGTCTTAGTCTGTATTTAGAATTTTATATTCTAATGTAGTCATTGCTTTCAATATATAAAAATAACCTTGATATAAATATGATTTGTTCTTATTTTTTCATATTAAGTAAACTGTGATATGTTTGGTATATATAGGAAATATTAAAAATAATACAGTGAAAATCTCTGTACTTGTGTTTTGTAATGGACAATAAAGGTATAGCCCTGTTTTAAAATAGGATGGCTAGTAAAAAATGTCAATTTATTATTTTACTAAAATATGTTGTTTTCAGTTTGTTTAGATAACAAAGAAAGAAATCTAAGTTTACAGCAGATAAAATGTTTTTCTTAGAATAGAAACATTTTAAAATATATACTCTTCATTAAACTTATGAACCTTTTAAGGCAAAGTGAAAGGTTTTTTAAGTATTATTATTTGTTCATGAAAAACCATATTGTGGTAAGCATTAGTTTTATTATATTAACTAATTCCTTAATATCTCCATTCACATACAGCTTGTAATTGGAAAAATTAATATTTTTCCTAAGATACTGGGCACAGATTTATTTTATATATGTGTGTATATATGTATGTTTTACATTATTGTTCATTTTTGTACAATATATGCATGTATGCTTTCTCCTTTCAGTTATATTTACCATAAAATTTCCACCACCAATTCACCCGTGAGTCATGCTGTAATCCCTTGTGCTCTTCCCTCCCCTGTTTTAAGTCTCTACCTCCTCCTCCCTTGCAGAATAGCTCTGATTTATAGTTTAATTGGCAAAATTAATAAACATTTGAAGGGGCTATAATACCTATTGTTAGCTAGAAGTAAAGATTGCGTTCACCTAGTATGATGAGAATATGAGAGAGCAGTCTTACAAAATTGAAAACATAAAATTTTCAACCCAGTAATTTCTATTTCTGGAAATCTGTTTTATTAACGTAAAGCCATTTCTAATTCAAATCTGTACAAACAACAGTTTAAAATATAGTAAGGGATATATTAAAGGATAGATTTGGACTTTTAGTGGTGACTCTTGACAATGAACACCTGAACTTTATATATTATAATGCAATGTTACTTCAATAAAAAAGATTTAAAACAAAATTTAAGGAACTTAAGATAGAGACATTAACTTAGATTATACAGGTGGGAACAATGTAATCACTTGTGTTCTTAAAAGTGGGAGATAAAGGCAGAAGTAGAGTCAGAAAGGGGATGTAAATATGGAAGAATGGTCAGAGAGCTGTAAGGTTGATGGCTTCACAGTGGGAAAGAGGACTGCAAGCCAAGGAATTGTTATCCTCTAGAAGCTGAAAACATAAGGAACGGAATTTACCTTTAGAGCCTCTGAAAAGGATATTTTGATTTTAACTCAGTGAGACCTAGATCTGACTTCCAGTATACAGAACTACAAGATAACACCAGAAACACATGTGTGTGGTTTTTTTTTTTGAGTCACTAAGTTTATGATAATGTGTTAATGCAGCAGTAGAACATTTAGACAAGTGTTAAATTCTGTATCATGGAAGAGTACTTGCATGTTGTAAACTTTCCCTTATCCCTGTCAGTGTTCTGCCCTCCTTGATCTAGTGCATTCAAAATTCAGTCCCATATATATTTTTGGTCCTGCTTGTAAGTATTGACCAAGCCCTGCTAATCCCTCCAACTATAATCCCTTTCTCCCTTAAGAAGCCCAATACTTAACTGGCTAGATTATATTATAACTTAATTCTAGTTTTTGTTTAGAGAACTGAAAGTGAGAGTAGGGTAGAAGAAGCACATGTTGTCTGGCAAAGGCAGTGGCTTCTGCATTATGTTCAAGCATGGTGATAGCACTAGTGAGAATTGTGAGCTAGTTCTGCAGACCCTGAAGGTTTAAGGGAATCTGGGAAAACCCCATTCCTTTCTCTGAGCCCTATTCTTAAATCAAAACTCTAATCTGCATTGCAAACCTGCCAGGATTGAGAATTCAGCTTTCTCTGGCACCCTGCTTCTCTGACAAGAGTACTGGTTCAGCTTCTTGGATATTTTTGTTCTCTTGCTGCAGAAATTGAGAGCCTCTTAACACTGTTAATGAAGCTCTCTGGTTTTCACACTTTTTCATATGCTGTTTAATCACTCTCAGCTTTCATTGTCTTTCTCCAAAAGCATCGATTGCCCTTGGAAATAGTTATTCAATGTGATAGTCCTTATAATGATGTACTTTTCCATGTCAATACATGAACCTACTATTTTGTTCCTTTCTAACTATATACAGCATACACTTCTAGTTCATCACTGGTGAAGACCTTTAACAGTTGCACTGTTACTGCATGCCAGGGTTTAACAGTGCACCACTTATTATTGACATTGAGATCTCATTGCCAGTCAACTGGTAGATAAGTAATTCACCTCCAGAATTTCTACTTTAGAGTCACCTTTTTACAACCACTCATTGGAACAGCAGGCACAGCTCAGATTTCCTGGGGAGTAGATCTGGTACAGAGATTAACATGGAGATTTACTTGATGAAGGATCAACATCTACAGAGAAGTAAAGGAATCACTTTTTTCTCACAGAGAGCATAGGTAGACCTGCATAGTTTTCCAAAACCAGGATAAGTGATTCACACACTTAATCCTTAGCATTAACTATTCACTAGATACAGCTTCCCTCAAAGAAGGAGGCATAATCATGGGCTTGGTAGTTCACTGCCCCTAACCTAAAATCAATGATAGGAGAAAGGGGTTTGGAGGATCCTCTATTACAAGAGCTGTCCACCAATACCACTCAGAAACTGAGAGATGGATGCTCTAATCTTATGTAGATGGGAATGTGGTGTACTGGGTCATATATCAAACACTACTGTATGTATTCCTAAATATATTGTTTCATGTGAAATATTGAGCAGCAAGTGCAGACCTAATTGTATAGGAAGAAAAATATTTAATGAAAGCTCCTAGTAGCAGATAAACTGAACAGACATTGAATCTTGCTCTGACTTAAGCTTTCCTGGACATTTGCAGCAGTCACCCCAAACCCACCCCATAGGGAAATCAGGGAACGATATTGAAAAGCATGGTTTTCCATAATTGTAGCATTGGGCAGAGGAATATGACCAAAGGAGTGTTTATTAAGTTTCATATTCTATCTGTAGTGCCCAGGTTGATGAAAGTACACTTTTGTGAGATACAGTGAGTGATCTCAGCTGAAACAGCAAACTTCATGAACAGAAAACAAGTATCTTTATCAACATGTAGTTTGGAAATGCCAAATTCAATCACAAATTTAGGTCAGCCTCATTAGGTCATTAAGCCTTGTGTGATTGTGTACATATAACATTTATTTTTCTTAGAAATTTCATTGATTTGCCATTCATTTGCAAAGAAAAACGTAAATTTGTAAGTACACCTGTCACCTTAGATGTGCACATCTGCCCTTGCCCTCTACCTATGCACCAGAACCAACCTTACTCCTTTATATCCTCCCCATGGTATTTGTTTTTCTCCATCCATCTATATCTCTAGAACATTTGTTTTTTTAACCTAATATAATATCCCAAAGAAGAGTTTTGGTTTTTGCCTAAAGACTGAAAGTCTTACTGCTTTTGTTTGAAAGGAAGTTTAAAAGGGAAGAAGATAGGGAAAGTGAAGGAAGATAAGTCATGACATTCCACATCCAAGTTGTATATGGGTTAATAATCCCTATTTTTTCTTTAGAAAGAATTTTTTCTTTAGAAGAATTTCAATTCTTCCTGTTATTGCCATTTCAAAATCTTTCCTATTAGGTTGCAGAAAGATTTTTCCTAAGTTGCGTGAAATGGAAGAGAGAAAAATGAACACTTTGCAAACAGTCTCATTTTACCACATTTCCCACTCTCCTTCAATCCCAGAAGTATCTAGAAAACTATCCCTGTGCTTTGGCGGATTTTTAGTACAAATGGAGTTTGTTTTCACCTTTCTCTACTGCCAGGTTGGGACTGAATTTTCTCAGATCTGCTAAATCAGTTACTGTTCTCTGTTCACCATTTCCAAAAATGTCATTTTATTTTCTCTTCCCTTTCTTTCTTGGCCTTGTAGAGTTACATCTTCGTAAAAAAAAAAAAAAAAAAAAATTCACTGTAGTTCTTATGGAGCTTGAGAAGATAATGATATCAAATATGTAATATGTGCTTAATTTGCCAGTCTGGGATGCAATTGAGATTGTATGTATTTACAGCGTATATTGACAAACTTTGCATAAAATGTTAGTGTGTAGCTAATTCCAACTTGTAGGTCATATGAACTGTGTCACAGCTACTCAACTCCACTGTTCTATTTTGAAATAGCCATGTTACTGCATAAGCAAGTGGGCATAGCTGTGTTCTAGTAAACACAGGTTTGATGACCCCTGTTTGGAAAAAATAGATTTGATGACCCCTGGTTGGAGAAAAGATGTACATTATTGTTGTTTTTTTTCTTTAGCAGAGTGGCATATTCATTCAGATGCAATTTATATAATGTAAATCATACCCAATTTTAAGCTTGGAATAAGATATTTGATAAATCTTGACTGTTATGTAACTATCACCACCAATCATGGCAAGAAAAATTCCATCACCCCACTAAGTTTTCTCTTCTGTCCCTTTGCAGTTAGCTCCATTCTCCCCATTTTCTGTTCATGGTAACCATTTATCTACATTTTAACATGATATGTTTGACTTTTCTAGAATTTTCTATCAATTGAATCATCATAGTGTATTTTTTATACATAATGTATTTTTTATTCAACTTCTTTCACTTACCCATATGCTTGTCACAGATGAATAAAAGACAGAATATTAATAACAGATCTTAATTTTGGTTCACTTTCTCTCACGTAAGGTGACAGAAGATATTCCAATAAAGGGAGGACATATTTAACTTAAAGAAAACTGTTTCATTTCACCAATACTATCTGTTCATGTGAACATAGCCTACAGTGTATGATATCCACATAAGCAGCACTCTTATCTCTTAGAGTCCCATAGGAGTTTAGCTCCTTACTGCATAGCAAAAAAATTTGCTTATACTTATGTAAAAGAAAGGATATTAAAATTTTTTAATAAGGCAGTATAAAGTGATTAAGATTACTGATAAGGAATCAGTGTGAGATCTGAATTCTAGTTCTGATCTATATTGGCAATTTTCTTGAGTAAGCTTCTTAATCGTTTTTTGCCTGTTCATCAGTTTATAGGGAGAATAGTGACTACCATATATGGTTGTTGTCAGCATTATTTGAGTCAATGTCTCCATTTAGAAATATACTTCAGTGTATGCTACAGAAGCTTTATTATGGCTGCATTGTAGATTACACTGAAAGGAAAGCCTAACTTTTTAAAAAGTAAATAGGATCATCAGTGTTTACTTTAGTGCAAATGTTCTGAAATACGGTTTTGGAATCTAAGAATCCTACCAGCTTTGCCTCCCATTCCAAGTTGCACCTGTTTTATGGCAATCTGGTCCACTCACAAATATTTGACACCATTTCTCTAAGTTATAGGCATAATTATTTGCTCATTCTTTTTTTTTTTTTTTGCTACTTATTGTTGTTTAAACTTTATTTTCAAAGAGATAAAAACATGGGGTTTTATGTCAGTTCAGTATCACAGTTGTTGTGAAAAGGCAGTATAGCAAAAGGGTTCAGACACTAGAATCAGATAGATGAGTTTGCTGTTTCACAATCTGTATGACCAGAATAGTTATTCTGTAAATTTGAATGTTTAAATTGTATCATAAAGTCATGAAAAGATAAATGACAGGAAGCATAGAACTAGTTCAAGTGGCTAGTGTCCTAAACAAAAGATGATGATAGGTTAGGCTGGGAGATTTACAGTTAAAATTGAGAAAAATTTATGGATTCAGAATATATTTTGGAAGAGAAATTAAGGCAAATGGGAACCAAGAGTAGTGAAGATGTCAAGAATGATTTCTATACTTTAGACTCCAACTGGACAGAGATACCACTTAACAAGATGAGGAATACTAGAGAAAATAACAGGTAATGGGAAGCTGGGAAACCAATAGTTTACCTTGGACAGGTTAGTTTGAAATACCTGTGAAATTCAAAAATATTTGACATGGTTATGAGTACTAGTCCTTTGTCATTTGTATTCATTGTAAATGCCTTCTATTCGTAACCTCTTTTAATTTATTAATGTAACCTTCTTGACAACTAATGTAGCTTTGAATTTCTCTCTTCAGGATTGACTTTCAATAGTATCTTGACACCTAAATAGAAAAAAAATGATCATTTCAAGATACCTCTAGCATATAATTTTTTTCTGTTTTCATTATGTTTAGGGTTGAATATTATGATTTTTAACGTAATAGCTAATATATTTGCAACTTCATATGGGTCAATGTAATATTTAGAGACTGAACAGTGGCCGTCACATGCATGTTATACAACCACCAGTTTTTATGCAATCATAGATGCCACTATGTATCTATGTATTCATAAACACCTTTAATCATCGTTAAATACAATGCACATACTTTTTAAAAAAACATTTAAATTATGCTAAAATATAAATAATATTTTAATGCTAGTTATTTTAACTGGATTAGAATGAAATTACATCCCATGTGACATTATAAAATATATTTTATATTTCTCTATTCTTATGGATGTTGTCTTCTGTACTAATGTACAGTTTTCATTTTGTTCATGTACAAAGGCGTTAAATAACAAAATCAACTAAAAGTTTAAAGCTAAAGCATATAATTTCCTTGTGTGTGTCTTCCTGGATTAGAGCCATATGGTATTTGTGCTTTACTCCTTCTGGGAGAGTACCCTACAGGCCAATTCCTTGAAATATAAGTTTTCTTTCATCATGTGTCTGTGGATTGGTTGGGTATAAGATGGTAAATTGTATTTTTCTATCTTCATAAATCCATCTGACTTGGATTTGTCTTGCCCATTTGTGTTTTTATTTTTTTGAGCTATATGTTACCTAATAAAAACTCATAAATTTTGAAAGAAATAATTTTGATTTTTACATTTTGTTGTTTTTAAAAAATATAGTTTTGTATTAGTGTTCTTTCTCCAGTGATGTCTCAAGTGTAAATAGCAAATCATTGGTTGGACTAGGGGCAGCTTGGAATGGGTGAAATATATATATGTTTGTGTGTGTGTGTGACATGTTAAATTGAAATTAGTGACTTGAGTTTGTGCTAGTTTAAAGTAAAAAATCCTAGATGTTATTATTTGTAAAGTAACTATTGGTGAATATGCTCACAAATACAGCCATAGGAAGATTTGATGAAATAAAATAATTTTTAAGTTTTGATATTAAAAATGGGTATTTAACAAACCTTTAAATTCATTGTATTTTCAGCTTACGCTACCTCACATGAATTATAAGTTTAAAGTATACATTATAAGAGAACTCATTTTATAACTTCATTGCAACAAGTTAGCTGAAGAAAGAAATCTGTCAAATCTGGCAGTGGTTCAGAAAATATGTGAACCTGTCACTGTAAGCAGTCTCAAAGGGCGAAATGCTTTATAGGAGCTAATTAACCTTAGAAAATAATTACACAAATATGCAAATGTTGTTTAGATAATTCCATGTGTTATCAACTCAGGTAGTCCATCATAAATGCAGACTTAGGTAGTAGAATCTGGCATAGTTGATAAGGCTTTGGTTACTACATCACTTATGTTTGGCATTTAACGATAAATGATGGCAAAAGTATATCAGGAAATTCAACCTGAACCCTGAATATAGCCCAATCCCACAGTGTAAATATCCCATGCATTTTGCCACCAGCAAACTTAATTAATAGATATACTTGTCTTTCCATGCACTTTGTACATTTGCATATTCTAAAACCATCCAGCTTGAAGCCACTCAAATATAGAATGTGTTCTAATGCGAAATTCATGGAGAAACCTGTAGAGTAGATTTAGTGTGTTTGCATTTCTGTAATTATAGCATATTAGAATATCTTTCCTATTGTAGTCTGTTTAGTTTCAAAATATACTGTTGGTAATATCTCTGTCTGAATTATAGTGTATGAACATGTAATGGTTGTGGACATAATGTGGTCTATGAGATAGAGTAACATAAATTTACCTTGAAAGAACATCACCTCATTTATAAAATTGAAACTTTAGTAATATAATGTGTCAGAAATGTATATTAAAAACTACTCCCAGTTTATTAATCACTGTGCTACCTGTCGTAGGAGGCAGCAAATATTTGGCAGAATTTGTTGCATTTTAAAATGATGGCGATCTGGCTCTCTTAAATACTGTGAATGGTAAAAAGCAATAATTTTGTGAAAGCCTTGGGAAAATATTCACATCAGAAAACCAAGCTTTCTATAGCTGCAGTTTATCTCCTGTTTTAAAAATATTTTGAATAAAGCTATTTCTTAATTGTATGTCAAAAATAGAATTCACATACCATCATTAAGCTTCTTTTGATGATTCACAGTCACTATTGTTCCTGTCAGTTACTGTGCTTTCAGTGCAGTACTGTGCTCGAATTGCTCAGTAGCAATACTGGTAGTCTTAGGCTATTTGCTGTTTATGCTCTTCTAATTTTGTGCATTTTCTTTTTCTTCATTTACTTTCTAGCTTTCAGCCATCACTTCTTACTCTTAAACCTATTTGAAACAACCCTTCTTATTTGCTGCTTGTAAATGTGCAGTGGCTTCAGACCAGATAGTATAGTTTGTTAGATATAAAGATGTAAAAACTGTACTCCTCTAAGCTACTGATTCCCCTAAAATTTATTTGCTCAGTAGGACTTGTGATTTTTTGAGTTGTTTTCTTATTTCATTATATAAAAAAAAAAATGTACTTAATAGAAATTTTAGACAAGAAAGTTGTAAAGAAATTAAAAAATACTTTTAAGCCTACCATCGTTAGCAGCTTAGCTCCTTTAATTAATTTTGATTTCTACCTTTTTCAAGCTTTTTTATACAATAAAAATTATACTACATATAATCACATGAACTGCATGCATTACTTTATACACTCATTGAATAGCTATATAATATTTCATTAGACAGATAAACTATTAATTTCTATAATATCAGAATTTTAAGTTTCATCCCAATTTTTGTATTTATAAATGAGACAGTGATGAACATCTTTGAGCATCATTTATTAGAAACAAGTTTTGAAAGGGAATTTAAATACTCCTTCATCTTGGTTTTTTAAGCTATTTTATATTTTTTGAACAGTATCATTGTCAACAGCACTAGTATTGTTAGTTATATATTAAATGCCTGCAGAATGCCTGTGTTTATAGTTTGAATTTGAAAGAGAATCTACTACCATCAAGTTGTTTATATTCCGGAAGAAAGGAGAAATATTACAGTGGATTAAAGAGTTAGCAGGATAGAGGAGAACTAGTGAAACAGTATAGCATTCAATTTATGCCTAATATTAGAGCTGAGAGGTAAACTTGAGTCAGCAACATGTTTCAGTGGTTTTGAACATAGGCATGATAATTATACATGTAAAAAATGTATAAATACTTGTCATGTATTTTTCGTAAGATGTTATAAATCAAAGGTTAGTGAAGTCCTTTTCCCTTCTGCTCTTCAGTTGCTTAATAGCTCTTTTTACCTGAAAACCCGACAAGGTTAGATTTGGATTTCCCAGGTAACAGACATTCTGAAGTGGATATTTACATATAGGAAGTTTGTTGGGGAGTTCTCTTGAGGGCAGCACCGGTGAGGGAGAAAAATAAAAAGAATTTGACAGGAGTTGAACTGCAGTAAAGTCACAACAAAGGTCTCAGCTAACTCCATGGTGATCTCTGGATCTGGGATGTCTTTTAGAGATGTCCTTTGTGAGATAAAAGAGATCAGATCTTTATAGATCCACATAATCTCAACCATGCACTGAATATATATTACCTCAGATGTGGAGTTGTGACTTTTAGACAAGTTAACTTTCTTTGGCTGATAACAGTCCCTCAGCTAAAGTGATTAGGTGATAATACACAACTCAGGAAATGGGTGCTATATAACTGAAGTGGGAGCTGGGAAACACATGATAACATCCACTACAACTAAATTAGAAGCAGTTAATAATGTTCTTAATCATAGCTTTAATCTTTCCTGAGGGTTGAAACTCTATTGATAGGCCATTTCCCTTGCATGTAAGGATTTTGGAGGCCTTGCCTATGAAGTTGTTGTAAAAGGTGTCAACTTTTGTGGGCTATAAGATTTTTTTTAAGTCAGGATAGCTCCTACATCTGCCCAGGTTGAATCTGATTCCCTTATATCTGAGCTAACCCCCCAGGGGCCCAAGAGAGTAATTACTGAAAATGCTGCATTGACTGCTGCAAGACTCCCACTAAAAAACAATAGTTGGGGCTGCCTTCTGGCAAACTGATTTCTCCTGTATCTTTGTGAAGTTGCGGATATCAAGTGTGGCTCAGTAGAGTCTTATATAATAATTTAGTTGTACCTGTAAATGACCCCATAGTGGGTATTGTAGTTTTTTAATTTGGTCTCACTTTTTAGAACATGTTTAAAATCTAAAAGTAAAGAATAACTTGATAATCTGATCATCAGGCTGACAATATTTAAATACTTAGGACACTTATTTTGAGATTTCTTCTTCTTTCTGCTGGCAGATCACTATTAACAGATACTGTCTCTATAAACTATGGAAGAAAGAACTCAGCTACAATAAGAACCTCTGTAAACAGTAGTCTATATATGTGAACAGTAGAAAGAGCTGATGATTCTTAGAAGTTCTTAGTCATAGTGTTGACCAAAAGACTGGGTTATTTCGACCTGTTAGGCACTTTCCTTCACTTTAGTCACAAAAGTTTTCTGATTCTTTCTTATTTAACAACTCATTCCATCCCTTTCTTTCCATTTATTCTGCTATAACCCTGAGTAGTAGTATAATATATAGCATTGTATATGGATTACTGAACTGCTATCTTGGAAGTACTTTCTACCTTTGGGCTTTGCCTAATTGAGCTGTGTTATCCATGAGATCCCAGACTAAATTCCATGATTGAGTTTTGTCTAGATTTTCAGACCAGATTTTCTGGATTATATAATCCAGATTTTCTTGGATTTATAGGTTCCTGTAATAGGTGAGAAGGAAGGCTAGAAAGTTAGCTGTAGAGAAGATGTTCACTAATGAGTTCCAGTTATTTTCTGGCAATGAGAGCCATTTCAATAATGAATTTTTTGACAGGAAAGTGAGTTGATCAAAGACAGGTTTTAGGAAACTTATCTGGCAACAGAGTAAACAAAGACTAGAAGAGGTAAGACTAATTAGTATCTATGTTATATGTGGATGCAAAGTGAGGCAGAAATGGAAAGGATAGGACAGATAGGCTATCAACAGTCTAAAAGAATTGATGACTATGAAGAAATCAGGGTGGGACTGCTTTCTTTCACTGAGATCAGATATAAATATGGATTTATAATGGACCAACACACTTGGTATCAAGACGGTAAATCAAGAAGAGAGAAAATAATACTCCTCATATTCCAGTACAGCTTTAATCTTTATGTGTTAACAGCCTTATGAAATTGAAAACACATTATAAGGCCAGGATAATTTCCCCATGTAATTATTATTAGTTGATCAGTAGATCCCAGCAAATCATTTGGAATTTTCTTTTTTAAAAATCATCCTTGCAGCACAGAGCCTAATGGAGGTAGAGTAATCTATATCCTACATAATTTTATTCTCATCATGTAGAAAAATTATTTAGGGCCACCACAGTATTGAAAATTGTCATTTCTGCCAACTATAAAAGATAAACACATTGTTGCCCCTCTGCCTGTTTTGTTTTCACATTTGTTTCATTGGGAGATATAACTGGAGTGACCAGGCGGGTTTTCTCTGAAGAGTCTCAATTTTGATCTGTTCTCCCAGTGCCGTTACTAATACCTTTCTTCACTTTCAAAAGTGCACAATAAATTGCACAGTAAATCCTATAGTTGCTTTATATAATTGTACAGAGAAGAGCTAAATATATATTAGTTTAAAGAATAAATATAAAGAGCACACTTGTGTGACTACCACCCCAGTCAAGAAATGAAACACTGTCAGCCACTACAAATCTGCTTCCCAATCACCACTCTGTCTGTCTTCATTAGAGAAAACCACTATTCTGATGTATATGATAACCATTTTCCTACTTTGTAAACTTACAAAAGCTAAATTATCAAAGCCAAAAATTCCCTGTAAAGATTTCCTTCCAGTTATTAACCTTTTCTATTTTATTTACCTTTGTGCAGATAATTTGATGTTTATGTTACTGAAAAATAACTTTGAAAGTATACTTGTAATTTAGTATAGCTATGAGTTTGTAAATAACCATCCTGAAAATAAATGTTATGCTTTCATTTTTTTACTTTAAATTCCTGGCCTCGAAAATTTGATAATCTAAGAAGCAAGGATAATATAAACCATTCAAACAATAGTGGGAACATATACAAGATCTTTTCAGAGGACATTACCTAGCCTTGGGGATGATAGGAGGGCCTTTCTAGAGAAGACAATGTCTCATTTGAATACTGAAGATAAGTTGGAATTATGCTGGAAAAGGTGGTCAGTAAAGTGAGGGCAGAGCACCAGGTCATATTCTAAAGAAAGGAAATAGCCCAGAGATGATAAAAGTATGGCACAATTAAGTTACTTCAAGTTGTCCCCTGCAGTTGAATCACTGCAAGTGTTTTGTAAGGCCTCTCGGCAGGGAAAGGCTGTATTTTGGGTCAGGTGTTTTGCAGACCATTAGAGATAGAGCTCAAGAGAAGTAGAATCAGACTGTGAAAGGCCTTAAATTTCAACTTGATTCAGAGGACAATCAAAAAATTTTGAAGGGTTCTAAGCAGGGAGTTACATGGTGACATCATCATATTCATGTTTTTGAAAGACTCCTCTCACATAGAGAGCACAATTAAGTGGGCAATCTTAGAGACTGGGAAATTGGGCTGGCTGCTGTTGCAGTCATCAACTTGTTGAGATGGCTTGAGCTAAGCCAGAGGAGATGAGATTGGAGAGAAGTGGATAGATTTAAGAAACAGGATTTTAGTGATCGATTAGATATGGAATTTTAGGGAGAAAAAAATAATATATGCCAAAATCTCAGCTGGACATGGGGAGCAACATCAGTGACACAAGTTTCTTGGAGACACTTTTAGCAATGCCAAAACAGGGTGAGTTTACAATATATAGATAATCCAAAGAGAAATGACTGTCTTAAGTAATCAGATATACTGGTCTGGAACTCTGAAGAAAAATTTAGGGCAGAGATAGATATTAGGAAACAGCAGCTGTAGGCGGCAAGTGATGCTATTTATATGGACCTTAATGTGATATTACAACAACTTCTAAGATGGAAATTATAAATAGTGTTCATTGTTTAATATCTTGACATTCTTAAGGTTTTAGTTTTTTGGTGTTAAACCTTCCAAGATAGTGGTCCAAAACATTTTCATAATGTTTTATTTTTTAGTAGTATGTTTATTGATCAATATTATTTAGCTCTTGAGGGTTTTTTTCCCCCACATATCCAGATTTTAGCTTTAAAGACAATATATGTCGACTACAGAAATAATATAATAAAATAAAACTTTTGGAATTAAAGTAATATGCATATATTTACTAGGGTTTGGCAAGTTAGGAGAAATATGAAGGCCCCTGGGCCTATGTGTTTAGATTTCTTCCATTCCTAAAATTAAGATGTCGGAAAATGCTTTTAGAAAATGTATACTTTTAATAATTTAAACAGAAAATATTTGTTATGCTTATTATCAGCTTACAGATACTTAAAATTTCATAAGTCAAATAATTTATATGTATGTGTAATGTAAATATTTTCATATATAAATTGGAAATGTAACTGAATCTTTTTCATTTCCTTTAATCATATGAGCACTAATTTTCTGCTATGGAAGTCTATCATTCTTACATATATTTCAATATCTCAGATATACCCAGTTTGCAATTTCTCCTCAAAAATGTCTTATTTTGAATAATTTATTTCAGAAGATTATAGTCACAATTAAGCTTAGCTTTAATTTACTAAATTTTAATACTGATTTATTCTCCAATTTGAATTTTCAACAGTTTTTTTGTATTATCATTTTGAACGACATATAATCCTCTTACTTCTTATGTGAGCAAGCATGAAATTTAATTTTTGACTGATATGATAGTTATTATATTAGGTATAGTACATAATATATAATACTTCTTTTCTTTATAGGAAAATGGATCTCCTGAAGAACATGCAATCTATGTGTGGGACCATTTCATAGCCCAATCTGCAGCTGAAAATGTATTTTTTGTTGCTCACAGCTATGGAGGACTTGCTTTTGTTGAACTAGTAAGTGCACATAAACTTTATTTTTTTTTTTAAAGATTTATTTATTTATGCATACAAGCACTGGGGCACAGACCAGAGGTGTGGGGGGGTGAGAGGATTCACCACAGACAGAGTGGGGAGCAGAACAGGCAGATCAACAGAAGTACACTGCTGAGGGGAGCAGCGGGCAAGGCAGGAGAGGTCTGCCGCACCATGTGGGTCCCCCCCTGGCCGGCCACAGGGATCGAACTCGTGCTGCAGTGGCTGCGGTTTGCTTCGTAGTGCGTTGCTTAACCCACTGCGCCACCAGGGAAGGCCATAAACTTTATTTTTAATCTACAAGCTCCTTACAGTTTTATTCCCTCCACTACCTTTTTCTTAATATCGATACTATTTTGAGTATATAATTTTATATTTTTTAAAGTATGCTTATTTTTTTGTGGTAGAGCTAAGAGCAGGATGATTTTGTCTTTCCCATTACTAACATATATTACATTTTATTTTCTATGTTATAACTCATTTCTATACATTTATGACATTTGTGTTACCTGTTTTATTTGTACATGATTGAAGTATATGTTATCTGTAAAGTGCTTAAAATTTCAAGAGACCTTTTAAATATTTGGGAATAATGTGATAACCTGACATTTATCTCTACAAGTTAGTACTTCATCAGAATCTATATGATTAATATTATAACTATCAAAAAACTTTTGTTAATCTGCTTTTATGTAGAACTCATTGCTTTGCCATAGAAATACTTGCATGTCGAAATAAATTGATTCTTAGAGATAGGATTATGTGTATGTGATGGTAAAAATTATCAATATATTGAACTTTTCTGTATTATATGCTATATTACAATTATCATACTTTGTGTCAGTATGCATGGTTAGTGAGTAATAATCATGTACTGAATAAGAATTTGTGCCTTCATGTCCATAACCCCTATGTCTGAGGAAAGTATCAATGCTATAATAAAATGATTCATTTGGTAAAAGCATATTTTATAATTTTAAATCCAAATAGCTTTAAGTAGACATTCAAAGCAGACTCTCATTGGTTGTCTAATTTTTACATTTATTAACTTCACTACATATTTCTTTTTGTAATCAACCTTAAATATATTTCCATAGTTTTTTCACCTAACCTATATAGCTTACCCATATCATTTAGAGATAAAACTCATGGTGTCACCTGGATAATTTTTTAGCCTAGTTAAATCTATAAATACTGATATTTTTATTATGATCAATAAATAAGTTAAATTGTTCATTTCTTAAAGCAGTATCACTTTTTGGAAATTAGTTTCAAATACTTTTAACTGATTAATTTATTTCAATATATAATACTTAAGATAGTTCTTTAGCCCTTTAATATGATGTATTTTTTAAAATGTAAATGTTATCTTTCCAATAATTCTTTTAATCTCTTCTGATATTAATAACACTATTCCCACACATATGCAGATATTTGCCATATATATAACTTTTCTTTGTAATTAAAGTACTGAAAATGCAAAATTTCATTGACTTGTAGAGTACCTGAAATTATATCTGAACGCCTGCAAAGCTATTCAAATTTCCGTAAAACATAAATTCCCATTTTTTACCTTTAAGAGTTTCAAAAAGCCTGTACATAAAAATTTGGAATTTAACTGAATTTTGAACAGTTTTTCGAATGAACTTAAGATGCCAAAGTAACAGATGACCAGTGTGTCAGTCCTATTTTGCCTGTCCTTCTTGTCACACACTGGTGGATATTTCTCTACTTTTGTTCCACTTTAATATAAAGCACACAGATGTTTCAGAACAAGACTTGACTTCTGACCTTGAGGCTATTAGGGTCAGGGTCCTCAGGGCCTGTGAAATTATCACAAGCTGAGCTAAAGTTTTTCTCCATCACAGGAAGTAACCAGTAAGTAAGAAGTTAAAAAGGAGCTTTGTCAGAGAGACAAGATGGTCTCAGTAAGGGTCAGCTTCTGTAGTCTGCTATCTCTGCAGGAGGTGCATGCATGGGAGGAGGAATATAATATAACCACTGGCACATCACATATCTGTCAGGCAATGCCAGCACTGAGAAATCTATTTACTGTAATATACCTTGTTGAAGCTTTAAATATTGATGATGATATATTTGCTACTTTTTCTGTAGTAACTTTAATAGGTTATGTAATGAAGTCATAAAGATAGTGGCAACTAAAAAAAAGCAGTTCCTGATATAATAAAATGGATTTTCTCAAAACAAACAACATTGTACACTGATGAGCTTTGCATAATTTTTTACAGAACTTGATTAATATATTTAAGGTAATTCTGTTTAACTTAAGTGCAAAAGCAATTTTAAAAGATGTCTAGTTAAAGAAACAAACAATAAAATATTTTTAAACCTTTTGTTTTTGCTAAATTTGAACAATATTCTTTTCTAGTCTCTACAATATAATTAGGGGGGAAATCATGTTATTTGAAATATCTATAAACATTCATTTTCTTAGGATTATTCACATAAGTATAGTATATGAAATTCTTTTACATGGATTTGAAATTTTAATAGTAACATTATAAGAATATGAATTGTGGATATCTTCTATTATGGTTTAGCTTTTTTTTTTTTTTTTCAATAATATGTATACCATCAGACATTAAGTAAAGTTTAACTTTTAAAAAATGACCATAAAATTTTTTTGAATAAACTGTGACAAGTACAATTTTACCAATAAATGCAATTACTTACAGTGTTTATTGTCTGAAAACAGGTACTAGTTAGGAACTGTTCTAAATTTGCCTTGCCATTTACTAAATTAAAATTGTGCATAACAGTAGTATTTTAAAGTTAAATATGCTGCCAATAATGGAAATTTGAAAAGAAATTTCTTTTAAACAGTGCACAAAAAGTTGTACAGCTTTCATATTTTGCTAATTTTTGTTTTTGAAAACTGAGAACATAATGTTTGATTCTATCCTATCTCAAATGTTAGATTTCTCCTGAAGAATACATTATAATTAGAGATTAATTTTCAAAACCAGTGTTCCTTTTATGATAGTAAATATTGGAACTTGATCAGGTCTAATCTCACAAAACAGTTTATATACACCATTACTATAATAAAAAAAATACTAAAAATTTACCTTCCACTATTTTATTCTCACCCTATAACATCCCAAATTTCCAATTTTCTTACCGTCCTTCATCCTAGTAAAAATAGATGTTCATAAAACAGCTATGGTAGCAGCTTAGCAAAGGCAAAAAAGAAAAGCTACTTATTTTGTGAACTAATAATGAATTTTTAAGAGTAATGTGCCTGCAATGTTAACATTTTGTAACAGTACAGTGTTTAAACTAATGCAGTGTTTAATGGTAGTATATAGTTACGAAGCCATCATTTATGAAGCCTTAAATTTGTTTTAGAAATTGTGTTATACATGATAGAGTAAGTAGTTATTATCAGAATGTGTTTACCAAATTCACTGAAAAATACATGTAATCTTTAAATAATGCAACTTGCTTGTACCTTGTATTAGTTGCTAAAAATTCTGTCTCATTTATTGGAAATTGTCATTAAAAACAATCCAGTTTTAAAGCTTTTTCATCATTTCTTTTTCCAATAGTTTATAGTGTCGATCATTTCAGACTCTTTGCTCCTGTCTTTGTAGGTGATAGTCAGTTTGGCAAAATAATCTTAGCCTTTTCTTTTATTTGGAAGTAAGTTAGCTTTACAAGGCCTAGTTCCCAGTCTTATCCCTCCTTACTTACCTTCCCTATTTGCAATCCTCAATAAGTCAATTTGTATTCAAACTTATTTCCATGGTCAAAATGAGTGTTGATATTTTTTGTAAATACATTAAACACTTTTACTAAATATATTTTTTAGTTTACAAAATAATCCAAGCTGATATAAAGTTAGTATTTTTCTTATTACTTTTTACTTTTGTTATTACTTGTGCATTCACAACCATCATTAAAAATATCACTTAGAAATCTGTGAAAACTACTTCTTTAGAAAGTGTATCTCTACCCACTTTTGATTTTGGCTTCTCCATGCTTGTCAGCACTTGATTGGCACCTCACTTGCATGTGAATTAAGGAATGAAGGGAACTCTATTTTCCTACCATTGTCTCATGTTGGGCTCCCTACCCTCCAGGCAGTCTAAGCTGACCTTCAGCAGCTGATAGAGGACTAGTTTTTGGATTTAGCTTGTGTAAGGACACTCAACCTCAGTCTACTCAGAGTTGATCTTTTAAAATTGCCTAGGGCATGATTTGGATTTACACAGAAGAGAAAATGAAATGGGACTATGAAAGAATTAGTTTTTACCTTTAGTGATAACTGTTAATTTGTGACTTTAAAGAAGTATCATTTATATTTTGTCTATAAAGTAAAAAGTAAATTGGACATTGGTAGGCTTTCTGCTTAATATAATCAGTGTAAAGAGGTAAAAGCTGGGCTCCTGGACATCAAGAAATTGTAACAGGGTGGTCCCAAAAAAAGGGGACGTTCCAAAATCCTGGTTCCGCCCTAAGTGGGTAAAGCTAAAAAAAAAAAATTTTCTGCAGAAAAGAGAGAAAGATAAAAGGAAGATGGAGAACAGCAAAGAGACCTGGAGGAGGCATGTAAAGCAGAGGGACAGGTGAAGAAACTGTGCTTGCTTTTTGGTCTTGGACTGGTTGAAACAAATGTGGGTGAGAGACCCGTGGGGAAGTTAACAATAGCAGCTGTCATCTTAATTTTAATTTTGCTCTTTTCCTCCCAGATTTGTCTGACTCTTTCTAACCCTTTTCTATAAGTCTCTACTAAAAAGTCCTTTAAATGTGTAGCAGGTTTTTGGGCCTTGCTTTAGGCCAATCCCTTTTAGCTAAACTTCTACCCTCAAAAAAATAGGTAACTTCAAATGCTTAACTTAGTAACTATATTCTTTATTCTTTCTTTATTGTACCCTAGTTGTATTAAAGTTCCTTTCCATTAAAAGTTTTATATGTTTGTCTTAATACGGCAAATGACAAAACCCATTCAGAAAGGGCAAACTTAAAAGTTCTAAGTGCTCCTCTCCCTGCCCTGTAACAAATTGAGGAAAGGTAGAATAAGGAGAAATAAACTACAAGTACTGACCCATAATATCAAAAAACTTGGGTCAAAGCACTTTTTGTAATAAAATTTGTGTTGGTTTACCTTTGGTTTGTAAAGCTATATAAGTTTGAGGAGTACAGCTTTACATTGGTGTATGTTCATTATCAGACAGCACCTACCACCATAGTTCTAGTGGAGAAGCACTCATTAAAAACCTACTTTCTTTTTTTTCCTTGGAGGGGGGGGATGTGAGGGTATTTTATTATTGTATGTAAGTGTCCTTTATATATTATGGATACCAGTCTAAAAACATTTTTTTAAATGTAAGTAATTTAGTGAAAATAAATGGCCTTTTGTTCTATGATTTGCATTTTTAATGGCTTTTTTAAGTTAACAATGGTTCACAATACTGTATATGGCTCAAAAGTAAAGCATCCCACCAATTCTGTTATATGTTACCAAAGTATACCCTGCACCAAGGCACCTATAGCCCTTCACTATAGTCCATTGTGCCCGTCCCTCATTTCTTTACACTCTTACCTTCCTAGTGGTACAGTCAGAGATATTTTGGGGAGGAGGGGCTTTGGGGACAGTTTTGTATTATCTAACATTTTTTTGTTTGTTTCTCTATATCCCATATATGAATAAAATGATTCAGTATTTGTCTTCCTCCTTCTTGCTATTTCACTTCGCATAATCATTTCCACTTCCATCCATGTTGCCAGAAATGTCAAGAGTTCATCTTTTTTTAATATCGGAGTAGAATTCCATTGTGTATCTTATACTGCATCTTCTTAACCCACTTGTCTGTCATTGGGCACTTGCTTCCTGAACCTGGCATTGTAAATAGGACTGCATTTAGCATAGCAGTGGTAATAGATGCCTTAGAATTAGTGTTTAAGAGTTAATTGTTTCTGGACCCTCTAATATTGATCATTTTCTGGAGTAACACAGTATCTCATTGTGGTTTTGATTTACATTTCCCTGAGAATAAGTCATGATGAGCATTTTTTCATGTTCCGGTTGGCTATCTGTACATCTTCTGAGGAGAACTGTCTATTTATGTCTTTTCTTCCCATTTTTTGATTGGGTTACTGGTTTTCATTTTGTAGAGGTATATGAGTTTTTTGTAGATCTTGCATATCAGCCCCTTGTCAGATGTATGATCTGCAAATATTTTCTCCCATTCAAGAAGCACCATTTCGACAGCTTCTTTCTCTGTGCGGAAACTTTTCATTGAAACTTTTTCATTGTTTCACTTACATTAGGCATCTAGTCCCCAAATATAGTGCTAATGTCACAGAATCTGTTTAATTATTTTATTATCTGTTTTTAATTGTTTTGGGTTTTACATATAAATCTTTAATCCATTTTGAATAAGTTTTTGTATATAGTATAGGATGGTGGTTTAGTTTCATTTGTGAGCATATGACTGTTCAGTTTTCCCAACATCTTTTGAAATGTCTTTCCTTTTCCCTTAGCTCTTTGATCATTGATTAACTGTGTGGGTTTATTTCTAGGCCCTCAAATTTTTCTATTGTTAAGTGAACCTGTTTTTATTACAAAATCATAATGTTTTGGGGCCTCCCTAGTAGCTTAGGGGTTAAAGTCTTGGTGTTTAGCTATCACCAGCCAGGTCATGATTAGATCCAGGGAACTAACACATGTGGTGGTGCAAACCTCTCCTGTCTCACCTGCTGCTCCCCTCAGTAGTATATTTCAGTTGGTCTGCCTGTTCTGCAACCCAGTCTGTCTCTGGTGAATCCTCTTACCCCACCCCCACCTCTGACCTACACCTCAGTTCTTTTATGAATAAATAAATAAAAATAAATCTTTTTTAAAAAACACAAAAGAAAATAAAAGCATATTGTTTTGATATCTTTAGCTTTGCAGTTTAGTTTGAAGTCTAAGAGTGATATACTTCCATTTTTCCTCTTTTTTTGTTAGAATTGCTTTGGCTATTTGGGGTGTTCAATTTAAATTTCAATAATGTTTGTTCTATTTCTTTGAAGAATTCTGTGTTTTTTCCTCTTTATGCCTACTGTTAATTTGATTATTTCACAGAATGTATCACTGCACTCTTCTACCTATTTCCTACTTGTTCTTTTTAATCTCCATTGAGATATCTCACACTATGGTTAAACACCCCTCTTTCCATGCTAGTCCAGAATCACATCAATTCCCTGTTATCTATTATACTATCTCTCTTATCTGTGACTTTAAGATCCTCTGTAAAATTTGATTAGCTTTTTCTAGCTTTATTTTTCCAATAGAACCTTTCAGCTCTAGTCTAATTTCCTTGTTGCCATTGTTCCATTTCACTGTACCTATACTCCTGGCTCCACGGCCATTGTAATAGAAGGACACAAATTTGGAAAAATATACCTGGCTTTGAATCCTAGTTCTAATGTATACATATTATGATAACTTGCATCAAATCACTTATGCATGTCCTCTTCTAAATGTCCTTACCTTATAGCAAAGCTTGAGTATTAAATTATAGAATTACCGGTTATTAGAAATTAGTGTTTGTTGAATGTGAATCCAAATGCCCACAGGATTTACTCATTCTCATTTTTACTAATGCCATTGCCCCTTCTCAAGTGAAAAAATTTCTCACTTTATTTTTCATAAAGTAGTCTCAATTTCCCTTTTTCTGTAGTATTTCTATATTTCACAATTTAAAACCTAGTGTACTCTAGTAAATTTTGCCATTGTTATCTTTTATCTCTATAATTTTATCAAAATGATCTGGAAACAGCTATTCCTCCTACCTCAAACTTTGGAATAATGTATATTAGAACAACAGGAATTAATCATTATCACAACTAATTGACTGATACATATCTAGAAATTAACCATTAACAATAGCACTTTTACTAATTAAACCTATTCTTCCTACCCTCCATTTGAATATTGATTTGGGAACTTTGCCTAATCAATTCTTTCACTTTAGCTACTACCCATTTCTCTCCTAGTGTTAGTCTCTTATAGTCTCCCCTCTGCTGCTGCCCCTAACCCTCAGACTGACTGAGAAGATTGCTTCTCTGTGACTCACTCTTCCAGGTGTGCTCTTCTCAATCAAGTTTTCTCAAACTAAGTTACAGTTGCATCCTCACAATGTTATATGGCAGGACATGGAGTAAACCTAGGAAACTTTACATTTTATCCCTAATCATGAGATTAGCTTTTTTTATATTTAATAATTAACTTGCTTTTTTCTTTTTCCATTTTTGTTTTTAAATTTTAAGACATAATTCATGTTTATTGAGATAGACTTGTTATTTGTTGAGTTTTATTGACATATGGTTCACACACCATGAAATTCATCCTTTAAAGTATACAATTCAGTAACTTTTTGTATAGTCACAGAATTGTACAACCACTATTTAATGGTAGAAATTTTTCATCATTCCAGAAGATACTCCATATGCATTAGACTTCACTCCCCATACTTATGATCCCATCAGCAATCTAAGAATTTTAAATTTCTCTGCAAACTCATCAATACGTGTTATTGTCTGTCTTCTCTCAGGTATCCTAATGGAGGTGGACTGGCATTTCATTGTAATGTTGATTTATATTTCTCTATTGCCTAATGATTTTAGCATCTTTTTATGTGCTAACTGACCATTGATATATTTTCTTTAGATAAGTACCTATTAAAATCCTTTGCCATTTTTAATTGTGTTGCCATTTTACTGTTGAGTTGTGCAAGGTCCTTATGTTTCCTGAATACAAGTTCTTTATGAGTTACATAATTTGCAAATATATATTTCCATTCTGTGTTAGTTTTCCACTCTCAGTGATGTTCTTAGAAGTGCAGAATTCATTTTTTTGTTTTGTTTTCATGATTCCAATTTATTAGTTTGGTTTTTGTCACTAGATTTAATTTTAATACATTGTATGAAATGAGGTTGTGTAATTCTTTTGAATATGAATATTCAGTTGCCCCAGCCTTTATTTCTTTTCCTTTAGATTTGTCTTAGCATGTTTGTCTGTAATAGAAGAATTTGCTTCTGGACTCTCAATTCTATTCCATTGGTATATATGCCTATCCTCATATCAGTACTAATTATCTTAATTACTGTAGCTTTTGTAGTAACTTTTGAAATTGGAAAATGTGAATCTTCCAACTTCGTTGTTCTTTTTTAAGTATTCTTTGGCTATTCTAGGTCCTTTTCATTTCATATGAATTTTAGGATCAGTTTGTGAATTTCTCCAAAAAAGAGGGTTTGAGTGTTCATTGATATTAAGTCATTGATCAGTTTATGGAGCACTGCCATCTTAATAATATTAAGTTTTTAATTCATGAACATGGGCTTTCATTTCATTTATTTAGATCTTCTTTCATAAATGTTTTGTTTTCAGTATGTAAATCTTACATTTCTTTTGTTAAATGTACTCTCAAGTACATTTTTTTAGATACAATTCTAAATACTTTTCTTAATTTCATTTTCAGACTGTTTATTGCTGGTGTATTTTAGACACTGAATTGATTTTTTGTTGATCTTGTGCTCTGTAACATCACAGAATTCTCTTATTGGTTCTAATTGGTTTTTATATACATTCTCAGGATTATCTGTGGTGAAGATCACATAATCTATAAATAAAAATAATCTTAGTTCTTCCTGCCCAATCTGGATACCTTCCCTAATAACCCCACCCACTGCAATAATGAATAAAAATAGCTAGAGTAGACATTTTATGTTCTGATCTTAAGGGGGAAAAATTCATTGTTTTATGATTTAAATGTGATGTCACATTTAATTATTTTCACTCTTGATAGGCTTAATGAGGACCTAGTTGTGCCTATATGTTTATATGTCTCAATGACACCAAAATAGGGTTGTTCAGAAGGGTGAATTTGAGGAAAATTACCCTAATCTTTAATATAGGTCTTTTTATAGAATAAAAGATGTATATTACTCCATTGGAATTACCTTTGGAGGTTTTTTTTCAATATCCACATAGAAGGGCTGCATTTAGGTTTTATTACGTGGGACCTATAAAGCTGAGAGATCGGGCATTTTATCTCTTGATTAAACAGACTACCAAGAAACCATTGGTAAAATTATCACAGTAACATGTTAAGGAGAACCCAGAGAAATTGACATATTAATTTATTAGCTATAAATCTTCCTATAGAAGTATTTCTTTTTCCACTGGTTTTATAAAAGATCTCAATGAGAGATTTTGTATTTTACTGCAGATATAAGAGCATGATTGACTATTGTAAGTCTTTCACAAGAGGTATTGTAGCAAACACATTTCGATTAATAATGGGGCTATTTTTACTCTTCTTACAGACTTATGATGATCACTCAATGTAAGCACTTTCCAAAATAAGATCCCTAACTAGTGTAACTTCTCAGATTTGAATGACAAATTGAAAAGAGCTCTTAGAGGATGGGAAAATTCACAATCAAAACCATTTAACTTCTATCTTAGAAGTTAGACCTCAATCCTTATTAAATAATTTATTCAAATTAATTTACAAGAGCCAGATAGACTCATATGGAAGCATAATAGATTCATTTTAGAGAAAGTTTAAAATAATAAGGATGGAAGCCAGATCTGGAGAAAGGTCTCACTACTAGAGTTCAGATGGGTTCATAAAGTGCTGATTTATTAAATTCCACCAACTGAGTTTAGGCAGATGAGTGAGCTATTATTAGGTGGTATTCTATAGAGCATGGTAAGCTCAGGTTTGAATTAGGGGATATAGTGTATTGGCAGAAACAAAACAAGGCATTGGTGATAACTGAGCAAAAGGAATATATTAGTTGGTTCTAAAACTTCTGCTTCTTCCAGACCATATGCTACCTACCTCGCTGGCTTATAGGGAAAGAAGGAACAACAACCAAAAAGAACAGGATCCAACACTGGGACAAGGATAAAGGTTTAAGGCTTCAATCATTGACTGGGGATGTTAGAAATGGAATCCTTTCTTAAGACAGTAAGGGCATACAGCAGCAGGCAGAAAAACCAGAAGAACTATAAAGTTATAAAGCGGATGTTCAATTTATGTTATTTGGATTAGAACTGGGTAGAGGAAAATACTGTGTTCTGATGTCATTTAATACCCAGGGCTTTTCCTTGGTATCTAGGTTACAGATTTCTATAGCAATAGAGTTGTTGAAGAGGGAAGAGCTATCATTTTTCTTCTCTTGGAGTTCTGAGATGGCCACACTATAGGTCTAAAACTTTCTTTTGGCCCAGAGAAACAAATTAATATACTTTTAATTCTTGTGATCTTAACTTTTAAATTGTAGACTTTCAATCCCTACATATGCATGTCAGTTCTCTTACCTCATTTTTTTTTAATTATAGGCTTTTGACACCTCTTCATTAAATGAATTTAGATCAAATAAAGTCTCTTGGACTGCAGAAGTTTGACTTTATAGAAATGTTTCTTAAAATTAAGATTGAATATTATGCCCTAAAACAAGAAATGCTTTAGAAAGCTGGTCTTAAAGATAGTCATTCATATATATTTATATAATTAAATATATATATTTCTCTTAAGTTATTTCTCTTAAATATATATATTTATAATATATATATATATTTAAGAGAAACAGATTAAGACACCTGACTCTTGGTCTCAAGAAAATTATGGTCTAAATAGGAAGTACATTTAGACTAAGAGTAATCTAGTAACATAATTATGAAATGGAATGGTAGTAATAGGTCATTATAGTAATTTCCTCAGTATAAAAATTCATATAATAAATTTGTCATCCTAGAGTTAAGCAATAAGAATTTTTTTTTTTGTTGATGAACTGGTATGTTCTTCTCATCAGAAAAAAATGAGAACTTTTTCATACATTTTTGCTTTTATCTCCTGTAAACCAGAACTATGGTTAGTTTTTGTTTCTTTAATTTTTTCAACCTCTATATCTTATTAAGTGTCTTAACTGATACTTATCTTTTACTTTAAGTCACCTCAGAATCCTTTTCTTAATTAGAAATTCTTTATTTTTGCTAGCTTCTAGCATGTTGACTATGACCCAGCCAGATCTATAATATTTTTTGATCCTAGATTGTATATAAATAATTACCATAAGCATATCTAGGTCTATTTTGGATCAGAATGAAGAAAAAAATGTCTGGACATTTGTGTAGTACTGTAGATGGATCAAGCAAAAAAGCTTTATCATTTAAGATGGAAAACATGGACATTAGAGTCAGGACACATTTAGTGTCCTTAAGTGTGTAGTATATATGGTCTATGAATGAAACTTTGGGAACTTATAAAGGACCATTAATGGAAACTGATCAGTGATTGCAGAAAATCACCTAAGAAGATAATGAGATCTTGAATTAAGGCAAGTAACCAAACATAACCCTAACCTCAAATTTACTTATGTTTCCTATGGTTAACTTTAAAGAGTCTTAGATATGTATATATTATCTTTCCTATTTAAATTACTATTCATGCATTCAGAGTTCTTAGTTTTCCATACCTTATTTGAATTCTCCTTACCTCATGAAGAAGTTTTTCAAAGAGTATTAAATATAAAATTTCCAATTGATATTTCAGTAACAATTTAGTAATTGAGTCAAGTAATTAGAGTTTAGGTTTCTAATATACCTAGTTTATATATAAATATCTATATATCTAGGTATCAAACTTCAAACATCTTGTCCTCAAATTACTACATTATTCAGAAATATGGATTATAAGAAAAACTTGAAATTTATCTTCCTTAAGGAGAGGCACTGGGGAGAAAGATTAAGAACACTCAACATTCTCCTGTGGTAGAAGTTCCTTATCTTGACTTTTTGCATTTTAAGGCATGCAGCTATGAGTGTGGATTTTCAAAGAGTTTATAATAACCTGTCTCTGCTAATGACAAAGAAACATTGATGATTTCTCTAAAGTGATGCCCTATAAATTCTAATAAAATGATGCAGATCACTAGCCTATGTGTGGCCTTTGTTGTATTACTACTCAGTTTATCTCAGAAAATAATTCCTATTTCCAGTACTGTTGATAGTGTAATAATATTTTCCGCCACTCTTTACAGACGCAGCCTCAAATTATGAGTTTTGCTTCCTATTATACCTTTTAGGGCATCTTTCTAAATATTTGAAATATTTATATTTAATCCAAGTATTAAATACATGGTAATACATATCTTTAGCATATTGCAAACTTTAACATTTGGCAACACATATGTTTTCACTAACATCTTACAGATTTTCAAGCAAAACAGATACCTTCATACTAATTGCTATTTGGGGCCCTAACTTACTGCCATAAGAGCTATTTTAATAAAACCCATATAATCTGTTAGTCTGCCTAAGACCTGGTTAAATCAGAACCAGTTCAAAGCAATTTTTAGCAGTGTCTTTGAGGATGAATATTTTAAATAGAACTCTAGTATTTATTAATGCCTTGTCAATCAGAGGCAACAGCATCATCTTCCTCTAATATCACCCATATCACTAATGCCTAAGCTAGACTTAGTGTGCATCAGTCACTTTCCTAGGCAATTTATATTCTTTATATAATCCTCATAATTCCATGAAGTAAGCATTGGTTATCATTCCCATTTCACAGAAGAATAATATTTAAATTTATTTTTCTCCTTAGAAGTGTGACTTTTGTTTTTGTTAGTGACTTTTTGTTCCCTCTCTCATCAAGTACTTATGCAGAATAAGCAATACAATACACTAACTGTGGTGACTCTTATCCATAAAACAACTTCCAGATTTTTCACGTATTTCAAGATTCAGCTTTGCATTTCTCTGTTGAATTACATGATGATTTAGTTTTTATTCTCTATCCTATTTACTGCTTTTCTTTTCTCTACCTTCCTAGCTGGCTTTCAATTTTAATCAATTCTTAATTACCCAAACTAATGAAGGGGAAAGAAGGTGTGGAAAATTTAAAATAACAGGCAATCACCAAATCATTTATATTCAAATTTTGAATATGTTTTGCTGTGGTGTTCTGGAAGTTCAGTTTAAACAGAAAAATTGAAAACACTTTATGAAGATCTGGAAAGCAGATGAGTTTCCTTCGCCAGGCCCCTTGTTGGCTCTTCTTGCAGCTGATTCCATGCTGAAAATAGGCAGCTGTCTTCTAATACCAACTAAATAGAATTGACCTTTCAAGTTTCTCTGGAACAATCTCTGCTATCAGTGTCTGCGCCTTTGCATTATCCATAAGTTACACCTGGAGTAATATCTATATAGCATTGTACCTGGCAAGTACCAGGTATTGTTTTTAGTTAATAGATATTTTAGTTAATAGATATTAACTCAGGTAATACTTACAACAACCCTATGATATGGGCACTTTATTATTCTCAGATACATATAAGAAACTGAGGCACTGAAATATCAAATAATTTTACCTAAGATCACACAGCTAGTAAGTGTTGGAGCTAGAATTTAAATTTAAGTTTTCTGGCTTAAAAGCCCATGCTCACAATTATTGCTATACTGCCACTCAGAAGAGGGCAATAGTTTAGGATCATACTAGATTTGGTCCTTAAACATCATTTTAGCAGCCACTGTACAATTTACATTTAATTCCATGAGATATTATTGGCCCTGTGTTACGTATGAAGGGCTCAAAAAAGTTGAGAAAATTATCCAAGGTTCCACAACAGAGGTCACCAGAATTGAAATGAAATTAATTTAAAATTGAAATCCAATCTCAGAGTCGATGAATTTACCTTGAAACCCTCTTCCTCTGATAGGTTTTTAAGAAAACTACATGTGGGGCCTCCCTGGTGGCGCAGCAGGTTAAGCAACGCATTATGAAGCAAACTGCAGCCATTGCAGCACAAGTTCGATCCCTGCTGCCCACTGGGGAGGGGACCCACATGGCGTAGCAGACCTCTCCTGCCTTGCCCGCTGCTGCCCTCAGCAGTGTGTTTCGGTCAGTCTGCCTGTTCTGCTCCCCACTCTGTCTGGTGAGTCTTCTCACCTCCTGCGACTCTGGCCTGTATCCCACCTCTTGTATGCATAAATAAATAAATCTTTAAAAAAGATAGAGGCACTCCCCAAACTTAAAACAAAAAAGAAAGAAAAGAAAACTGCATGAAATTGTAACTTAGGATATATTTTTTTAAAGATTTATTTATTTATGCATACAAGCACTGGGGTACAGGCCAGAGGTATGGGGGGTGAGAGGATTTACCACAGAGAGCGGGAAGCAGAACAGGCAGATCAACAGAAGTACACTGCTGAGGGGAGCAGCGGGCACAGCAGGAGAGGTCTGACTGAGCCATGTGGGTCCCTCCCCAGCCGGCAGCAGGGATCGAACTCTGCTGCAGTCTCTGCTGCAGTGGCTGCGGTTTGCTTCATAGTGCGTTGCTTAACCCACTGCGCCACCAGGGAGGCCCAGGTTAGGATATTTTTAATAAATGAGGGGCTCTCCATTATAAAGATTCTGCATTTATATTTGTAAAGCTTATAATTCTTTGGTAAATTGACTTATGATACCTTCCATACTTAAATAGAAAATATGCTTTTAAAGCAAAAAACACACAAATTGTGAAGATTTGTATGAACAAGGATAGAATCTCATTATTCAATGCCGATCACAAAATCAACACACATCAATAGCTGATAATACTCAAATTATTAAATTATTTTTTATTTTCCTACATTATAGAGAAAGAAATAAAATTTAAATATTGTAACAAAAAATAAAACCACAGTTGCTTGTTCCTTAGTATTTTACTTACCATAAATTGGAATTTACATTTCACTGTGGATAAGGCTACTCAGAATTCTTATATCTGAATTTAAATTTGGTAAAAGAAGACTTTTGAGTTCCTATAGTTAAGCTGCTGCTGAATGCCTTTCAGATTTTTTATTAGCATGACATCTGATAGCTAATTCTTGAGAAGTTGTAAGAGAATATAATATTGCTTTGATTTTATTTAAATGTTTTCAACATTTAAATAGTTTTCATGAAGTTTTACTAGGTAAAGTAGTTCGAACAAAAAAGACATTTAGTTATGCCCTAGGGGAAAAAATCTTGCTAGAGTAAACTGAAACTTCAAATCTTACCAATGTAGAAAGCACTAGAAATGTGAAAAATAAAAAGTGACTTATATTCATCCTGTGTAGACTTATATTACTCTACATTGACTAAATAAGCCAGAATCTTAAGATATGTGTGTTCTTCTAACAGCTAAATAAACAGCTTTAGTGAACTTTATAATGCATGTCTGATTTTCATCTTTTTTCATCAAGAAGAACTGTTTTCCTAGACTCCTCTTTTCATATTATCTTTTTGTCAGTAATGTACACAGCTATATAATTGGGAAGTACAGTTTCTACTTCCATTATATGTAAAAGCCTCGCTCACACAACCACCAAAATTCCCATGCAATGCCCTAATTCCTTCATTCCTCTATCCCCAGTTCCTCCCCACTCTTTCTCTCTAGTGACCATTAAATATTTCAGAGGCTAAGAATTATAATAGTTTTACTGTGCTTTGTCAGTTTGTTTTCTTTATTTATTTTCTGTGAACGAGTGAAACCCAATTGGTGACATTTACTTTCTGACATTTCACTGACTACAGTCACCTCAAGATCTAGCCATTCATCCCAAAAGGCACTATTTTGTTATTTTTAATAGCCGAGTAGTATTCCACCAAGTATATATTCCCCAATTTCTTTATCCAGTCATGTTATTAGCATTTAGATATCACCTCATTCCTGTGAGAGTGGCCTGTATCAAAAAGACTGGAAATGACAAATGTTGAAGATATGGAGAAGGAACACTCATTCAGTGTTGAAGGGAATGTATTCTGATGCATCCTCCATATAGACATTCTCTAAAAGAATGAAAATCAAAGTACCATGTGATCAATACCACTGCTCAGTATTTACCCAGAAGATATGAAAACACTAATATAAAAATATGTATGTGTTCTTGTGTTTATGAAACATTATTCACAATAGCCAAGTCATGACATTTTTCATATTTTATATTATTTTACTAAGCAAAATTCATACATCAATGGCTAAAAGAAAAATCATGTGGTTTATTTTTAATATTTGAAATTTTGGCTACATATCTGATAGAATATATATCTGCAACTAAATTTTTTCATTTAATATTCCAGTCTAGATGACAATGAAGGTAAATGTATTAGTATATCTTTACAGGTTTTTTCTTATTTGCTTGGCAATATCTGTATTTAATTGTTAGCATTGAAATTCCTATTTAAAATATGATTTAGACTCTAAGTTATTAAAGGCTTTTTGATTTTTAAATTATTTTTGTAATTTAAACTTTTATTGACCTTACATTGATTTGTAACACTGTATATGTGTGAAGCTTATAGGTTCACAAGTCTCCAAATATATGTTGCTATACCAAGTCCCTACCAGAGTAACTCCACCATAATCCACTGGCCTCATTCCCCTTTTCTCCCTAAACCCCGCTATCTCCCTCATGTAGCCTCATTTCATTTTGGTTTAGTTTTGTCCCTTTGCTTACTTGCTTTATAGTTAAAAGACTTCTTCAACGTGAAATTCTGAGAATGAAAAATATGTTAAAAAAAAAAAACCCTGAAAATATTTAGGAAATAATTTTGTTCCAAAATACTACCTTGAAGACTGATAACTGACCATGTGTGACTTAGCCTTATAAAGCATATGACCTGCCCTCAAGACCACTGGACAGGAATAGATATTCATATACTAAATAGCTCTTGAGCTTATTATGTATTCTAATCAGAATTTAGAGCAATTTAGGGAAGATATAGATGTTAACTTTAAAAGAAAAATTGCTCCTATATCAATAGATTAAATACTATAGAGAATCATCTTCGGCAACAGAGTGAGTCTGAGAATAACTATATTTCTATGTCTTGCATTATTTTTCCTATAACATTTTCATTCCTGTTGAAAAACTACCTGAGACAGTCTTCTTTTAATTTTTACTTTCTGCTCATGAACACAAGCATACTTAAAACTTAACCTTCTGAAATATCAGCAAAATTTAGCTATGCCAAGAACTTTTCAAGAAATCAGAATTTTATTTGTACAGTCTTAATAATTATGTTTCTCCCATGATGTTTTCTTCCTCTTTGTGTCACTCTAGATCCCAAAAAGAGTTTTTAATTGGCTATTAGAAATAACCCATTTTAAGAATCTTCAAGTAGTGTAAGGTATTCATCAGTATATATTATCTGAAGCTGATATAGCTGTAAGGTTTTTTAGATCCAATTGATCTATTGCGCATGTTCCCTCCCTAGGTTGCAGGACGTGCTTCTATTTGCATAAGGCCCTGGGCAAGGTTCTTTCTTGCATTGATTGGCCTGTCCAAGGCAGTCTGATGTGTTCTTGCATTGATCACTTTGTCTTTTCTTGGAAGACAGTGTTACACTGAGTTCATCTCAAACATTCTAGGGAGAAGGTAAAACTTTACTGCAGATGTCTCAATTTTATTCAGATGTTCCTTTGAGTATAGGCCCTTTTTGCAAGGATAAGTATCTTTTTTTTTCTTTCTTTCCTAATTTGGATGTTTCTGCAGTTTGAGTGCACTGTAGACTAGATTTTATTTGAAAAAGCTACGTTAAAGAAAATTGCCAGAGTATATGCCACTTATCTTGTGCTATTTTTGTTTTTGAAACTATATCGTGCTTCCAGCTAAAAACCATTTTGTTTAAAGATGATCTCTTAAGGCTAGATTTAAAGTAAAATTTGCTGGTGTTTGTGATAGGTTACCAGTTATCTTTACTGGCTTTATGGATTCATTAGTTTCAGCGGGACATGCATTGCTTTATGTGTTTAAGAAAAAAGAGAATTTTATTAGTTTCACTATGAAACAATGGTCCAGAATGACTTACCTGTTATTATGTTTCATTATTAGTAATTTTTATGTGAATAATATAAACTTATCAAATGTGAAAATTATTAAACAGTTCCATGTCAGTTAAGAGTAGAATATATTTTATTATATCATAACTTTGTGGTAGTATGTTAGCAACAATAGAAATGTGAGTTTAAGAATTAAATCTTCAACCAAATCTGTGAGAAACTGAGCAATGAATGTTTTGCAGTTTAGCACTCTTTATTGGCTGGTCCTTAAATCAACATTTATATTGTCTGTCAAAGAACATATTTGCCTACACAGCTAATTATCAAGAAAATGCCCATTACCCCCAACCTATTTACTATGTCTTTAGTGAGGAACTGGTGAGACAAACATGGGCTTCTGTCAAGATGCAGGGCAATATCCCTCTCTTGACCAACTTACTGTTACATCAAAGCAAATGTGAATTTATAAGAAGGTTTATTTTTGGCAAAGAATTAGAAATGTGTCATGGCTGAATTTGATTATTGTGCTGCTGGTAATTAAACTCTGCTACAACAATTCCTTAATGATTTCAGGAAGCATATTCAGTAACACCGCAAATAACCATTTTCATATATACTGTTTTATTTTCATTAAACAGGTCATTGTTTCTGAATATAGTTAAAGTGTAGGAATTAAATTTAACTGAAAAAATATTGCATTTGTTATTTCACTCAATGATATACTTTGACATCTCTTAATATCTCATAAACCAGAAACCTTTTTTAACCTTAATAATTTTGGTTTGTAAAATCTGAGAGTAAAATATTAGTGATATTTCTTTTTTGCTTCAGAAATAGAATTTATGCTTAAAAATGAATCTGAAATGAATACAATGGTTATTATCCAAGGACAAAAACCACAGGTTGTTACATAATGTCATTTGCTATTAAAGTGCCTTCTAAAAGTTATAGCATTAATTGGTTATGAATAAGTTACATAAAACTCATTCAGGTAGTGGAAATGTCAAATGTAATTATTAATGTAAATAACATATTAGGCAATATGCCCTTATATTGAAAAAATTACATTTGTTGATAGCGTTTACCTAGAACATACAAAATTGTTAATCATTTTTGTATATAAATTGTAAATATGGAAAAAAGCCTTTATAAAATGGTGGTGTAATTATTTCTGAAGTTTGAATGTAAGTTTGGTAGTTGGGGAAAATAATTTCTGAATATATCAATGAAAAATGCATATAAAATATTGAAATGAAAAAACTTCAAGTACTTAAAAATAGCTCCTCAAAACTGAATCCAATCTGTGGAAACATGGATATTACATTGCAACTTTTGTTCAGTGCATCTCAACTTAGTGCAAGTATAGCTCTCTAAAATGGAATTACATAGTGTTTGCACATTTTTTTTTTGCAGCTAAAATGAAACATATATCATCTTGCATAATTTACTTGTCTCTGGTGGTTACATTTGCATATTTGAATGAATGAGTATATATCTTAGGCTCCTGCTAGATGTAAAATAATCTCACGAGTGGAAGAGAGCTCTTTTACCTCAGAAGTCAGAAGAGTCTATATTTCAGTCACCCATCATCAAACAAGCTAATTCAGAGTCTAAAAAATATTTTTGCTTAACAATGGGAAGAACCATCGACCAACAAGTGCATGTTGCTATAGAAGTTCCATTGAAAACTCCTGGCAGTTTGAGTGACAACCCCAAATACAAGTGATCAGGACCAGCTACTTATAGGTATAAATAAATACACACAAGCTGGCCAGACTTTCTCCTATAAAACTCAGCCATAATTGCTATACTTATTCCCCTAAAATTTGCACCACGTAATCAGCTTCTTATATGAATACAAACTAGAGAAATGTAGTAGAGAATTTGGTGGGAAAAAAAGGAACTTGGCCTCTAATTATCAGGATGTAGTATGACTCAACCCATACTTTTGACTACTGCTCAGGTAACCTACATGATCTAAAATTAGAAGGGCATGTTCCCAGACTTTCCCATGCAGGGATATAGAGGTCTGGGTCTGAAATATATCTGCTGTGCTTAGACTCTGAAACATTTCTTAGGAAACTGAGGGGTGGGAGAGAGAGAGCTTTGCTGTAAGATGCTGGGAAACATAAAGAGGGTAAAATAGCTATTAAAAAAACTAGTCCAGTGAAATTCTTTAGTTTTTCCCATTTATAATGAAGTAAGGAAGGAATTGACAAAAAACTTTCAAGCATATGGATTTTCAAATATAGGAATAATGATTTTTAAATCATAGAATACAGTGATTTCAATTTCAACTGATTATATATTTAATGCAATTCTAGATACTACCATGTTTCTATTGTAGCATATTATGAGTCTGGAAAGTTCTAGTAATGCCACTAACAACTTTGTAATATAAATAAATTATTAATTATATATTACATACCTCTTAAAAATATATTATTTTGTTAAGTGAAGTAAAAATTACTATTTTCTCACCATTATAGACGTTCTTGTAAATTTTTTGTCTCTCTGTAATAGAGCTCCGCTTGCTTAAAACTTGTTTTAACTTACAGTATATATGAAAGTTGTAAAATTTTAATAGGAAATTAAGTATTAAAAAAATCAGTAAAATAGATATTTTGTTTTATCATAAGCGCTACTTTTCTGAGGAACAAAACAAATTAGAAGTTTATGTAACTTCTGAATAAAAAAATAGTTTTCTGCCTTTCATTCTTACCTTTGCCTTAAGATAATTATAAATGAACAATATATATTAGTTAACAAGCAAGTACCAACCCTGACTGATAAATATGAATAGCTCTTATGTGATATTTAAAATATCTGTGGCTAAAAAAGTGAAAAAAATAAATATTTGCTTTGTGCCCTATTTGTTTTTCTAACTTTTAATAATATTGAGTCATTCCTGAAAGTATAGTACAGTTTTATTTTATCATCTTGAAGAAAATGTTTTCTGTATAATGAGAGATGTTGGTTAAATATTTATTATGCTCAATTATTTGATACATATGTATGCTTGTTTAAGTATACGGAAACTCTTACTGAATAATCTCTACAGATGTCATATACATAAGGAGATATTTACTTATTAGATACTTGAATGAATACATATGTTAAGGAAATACCTTCCTTTGAAATTATCTATTTTCCTTGGTTGGTTTTGTGTGTGTGTGTGTGTGTGTGTTTTGCCTCTGAACATTTTTTAAGAATCTTTTGTGTAGTTGTTTAGAACACATATGCAAAAGAAAATTTGCATTTAAACATTTGATGTATGTTTTAGGAAGATAAAACTGAAAGCTCACATTAAATAAATTATCTTTGTGTTGGGTTTGCATACATATATTTCTAAACTCTTTCTGAAATGTTCTAGAAAGAAATCAAATGTAATCATCAGCATGTTAATGCTAATAGAGAACATGAATTACAGTCCTTTTCCATTTCTTTTAATCTTGTAGGAATAATAATCAGTTCTAATCACTTTGTATTTGGCTATGTACATACCTAGCTTCACAGTCTCCATACTCCAAATCCAGCATCTTTTTACAGGCATGGACCTGCTTACCATTCCCTTTTTCTACAAGAAAAACCTGGTCTGGATATTGACTTAAACATCCCAAAATCAACACATACAGAAATGTTCTGGGTTAAGTCTAAATCATTCTTAGTTTTTAATCTCCCCTAACAGACGCTTTTCTTAATGGTATTCCTTTATCTTTTAAACCTAAGAACTTTTTTTCTTTCTTGGGTCTTTAGTCAGTGATACAAACTGGTTCAGGGATGGGGTTAGAAATCTATGTCACTTTATGCCTACATTAATACCAAGTGATATTCTGTAGTTGAATTAAAAATGAAACTGTACCTGTTTCCTAAAATTAAAAATTTGTAAAAAGAGATAAAACAGCATAGGAACGTCCTACAGATAATTTTTTTTTCTATTGAGAACTTACTTGATGCTTAGTGCCAATTTTAATGACATGTTGTACAAGTGTTCTACAAGGGAAAAAAATCAGGCCTCTCCCCTTATAATTAAACCCACAACTTTTCTACTGTCTTCTATCTAAGCAGGTGCCATTTTTTTAATGGTATTAAGTTCCATTTTCTACAAAAAGTTTTCTGAGAAGTAACTCACATTTTTTGAGGCAACAAACTAGGTATCAATTAACAAAAATGTATATATGTGCAACTACAGTTCTATCCTTCTTAACATTACCTAAATGCTGTATAGCAAGTTAGAAGGTTCTTGTTTTTTAATCGAGATTTTAACCTCCCTGCCAAAGTAAACTTCTAAAAATAACACATTTGTAGGCATTGTAGAACACTTTCCTTAAATTTAAATAGTTGATGTGCCATCTACAATTTTCACCAAGTTATTCTAAAGTTCCTAAATATCTATCTACTCTTTATTATTTGGACATTCTGCGTCTGCCTACTAAACTATCCAGTTCCTATCTTATCATTTTAAAGATGGAGCAATTTAAGCATATCATGATTTTTACATAAAAGCCTGGTTAAGTTCCTTGCTTTTTAAAATTCAAAACTGGTAGTATATGCATTATTGGTTTATGTGGGGAAATCCTTAGCAGTTTCCTATATAAATACATGTTTTATGTAGCCTTAAATTATGTTTTTGCCTTGTACTTTTATGTAAATAAATTTAAGCAGTACTTTTAATTTGTTTTTCATTAGTTGGTTTTTTCATTTACTAGACATATACCTCCTAGCTTTTTTCTGTCTTTTTTGTTCATAATTTTTATTGTATGGATGTTTTTATTTTCATTTTTCCCCTTTTTGCTTCCATTTTATACTTCTGTGACAAAACAAGTCTATTAATAAATCAGTGACCTAGATATTATTTTATAGAGTAAGAAGGTAACTTTGCCTTTTTATCACATGTCACTCTATATAGATGCCTCTTTGGTCTTTAAAAATAGTTTTAAAATTTTTCTTATAGATTATATTAGAAAAATTATTTCCCAACTTAAGTTCCATAAAGTATATGTAATGTTTTTTAATATTTGCATTTTCATTGTGACATTTCTTTATAAAGACAGATATATATTTCATTTGTTTGTATTTAAAATAAGGATCCCATGCTCAGAACATGCACAGTAAATGTTAATGTATTTTCAAATCAACCCTTAATATAGGCTAATAGGTTATAATAAAGACTAACCTTCCTATTACCAACAAAAAAGGAGAAAACTGATTAAACACTCGTCACAGGTTTAATTACAATTTCAGATAGATTTCAAACCTTTGGTCTCTATTCTGGCCATTCCTACTTTAGCCATTCAGGCCAGGCTGCCTGTATTGTGTATTCAGCAGTTCCTATTAGACGTCTTCACAGTGAGTGATTCTGCTAGGCTTGCTGACACCCGCTTCATGCATGGCCTGCTGTGCTGGGTGGAATATTTTTTCTGAACTGCCTGGAACATTAAAGACATCTTGGCCATGTCAGTCGTGGGGTGTGTGTCTGTGTGTCTGTGTGTGTGTGTGGTGTGTGTATGTGTGTGGTGTGTGTGTGTGTGTTTGTGTGTACAGGCATTCCGAAGCAACTCAGTATTAAATAAATGATTATGCTTTTCACTTTATGTACATGTAAGATTTTAAGTGTGAATATGATGGGTTTATAAGTTATTACACGCATATACTTTTAACAATTTTAGTTCAGTTAACATTACCAACTTTTCTCTTTCACTTTTATTGTCTATGGTTATTGACACTAGGGGGCACTGCTTATCCTCAGTTGCATCTTTTTCAGGAAATGAGTAGAAAAAAACGCTCAGCTGATTTCTGTGTTCTTACTTTAATTAACAATTGAATTTAGAGAACGCTAGGCTATTTAATTCTTTGTTATTTTGGTTTTATTTCTAATGCCTGTATGTAGTACTAACAAAGGGAATGGAGCTGTTGGTTCTCACAGACATGTACAGTAGCTAGTGTCCCATACAGTAACTTTTTTTTCCATTGGAAATGTCATTCTTGGCAAAACCAGAAGGGCAAGTTTGCCCAGTGATGAGGTTTAGATCCCTTGCCAGCTGTGCTTCTAGCCAGCAAGTGTGATGAACAGCTTTAGAAATCAAGTGAGAGAAAGCATTCAAGAGTTAGTGTGATTCATTTGGATAAAGGTCAAGAGAAAGATAAGCAAAGGATAAGAATGAAGAGCACAAATAACAATAATTTGGACCTTTTCACTTCATAGATGTTAGTGACCCTATTTGTAATTTTTAAGTGTGTACTTAGATCAAAAGTGACCTGCAATTCAGGTCACTTCAAAAAGTGACCTGAATATGTTTGAAAGACTGTATTTAATCTTCTGTTTCAGCTGATCACTTAAGAATGAGTAAGGGGAAATGAATATGTTTCCATTTTTGACAATATTCATAGATAAGAGCAGTTTTTATCTGTTGATGAAATAGTGATAACAAAACTAAACTTTTTCAATTGACAGTGATTAGCTTGATCTATAAAATTATAAAAGATTTCTTTTCATTTTTTACAATCTTAATGTCCATTGTAAATCTAAATACTCATGTTTCAAACTAAAGGACTTCCTGTAATCTCTCTATGCCTGCCCTCCCTCCCCAATCTGGAAAGAAATCAGTATCCTATAGAATATAGTAAACTATTTTTCCCTGTTCTCCTAATTAATCAGATCCATGAAAGAACTGGTGAAATTTCATATTCTTCTCCTCTAGAGTTGTAGCCATATGTTATATATATGAAAATATGCATTTAAATCATGCCCTGTTTTTATTAGCTAACGATATTGATTTTTAACATGAGTAATTAGAATAAAGTATTTTTACAGAGTTTAAAGTATTCATGGCATATGTTTTACATCCTGACCAAAAAGAGAAAAAATATTGCTAGTATAGTGAAGTTTGATCTGAACACTCGTAAAATATCTGAACATAAACATGGGCAGTGTTAAATAAAATCTGCAAAATACCTTTGCTTTATACCACCCTAATTTTGTTTCCACTAAATAGGAATTTTAATGGGAAATTATTCTCAAAAAATTTGAAAGAGAAATGGATATATACATTGCCTTAGGTTAATTTTGCTCTATTCTAATTTTCAAGTAATTTCTTGATAGTGTTTATTGAATAAAATATACTTTTAAATGTGTTCATAGTTACTAGTTTTATATATCCTTTTTATATATCCTTAAGAAATCTTTTAATATTAATACATCATTCAGAGAGAAATGTTGTCTGTTATTTTTCTTATACATATATTTAATTTTCAAGTTATTTCTACAGAATATCATAAGAGCATTAGGTAATTTAGGTTCATCTCTGATCTTTAGTAATGGACCTGTCACTTATTATGAATAGGCATCACCTAGTTAGACCTTATCAGTTCCTAAACAAAACACTGATTAATCAATATGGGGCAGCTTTTGTTATATTCAACATTTTATAATTTGAAATGTTATTTTCCTGGTACTCACCATCTACAAGCAATCAGATGCCAGCCCACTTATAATAGGTTTTTCTACTCCTAGCAGGATGTTGCTTTTGGCTATAAAAAGTTAATTTCAGATCCTGATATACTTGCATTAATTTTTGAGACGTTGGCTGGGTGTAATACAGCAAAGAATAACTTGAACATTACACCACTATGCTATAGCTAATCGTTTATTACTTCAACCCAGAAAAACAACGTTAACGTGAAGGCACAGTGTGGAAAAGATGGAAACTGCCTGTGTCTTAGAGGTGGCTTCCTAAGGCTCTTGAAAAGAGAATCATAGCAAAGAGAGAGGAAAGCAATAGTAACACTATCGGTAGGTATACATTTTCATATTTAATACTTATAGTGATGGACGTCTTTGGAGTTTTTTATTATTCAGATAAATTATGGTTTTAGATAATAGACCTCATCTTTTCTACAAACATCTTTGCTTCAGAATGGGAAAACTCTTTGTAATGTTATCTTTTCAGAACCATAAGTGTTCTCTAAAAAACATATGACTGAGATGTTCATCAGCTAGGATGTTTGCTGTAATTCACCAATAAATTTGAATAATTTGACATAATTTCTGACAAAGATGAATGTTTCCACGTTCATTTCCATAGTAAGACAGTGTCTACATGAAGAAACCAGTTCAACTGACTTTACCTGCAAAATTGATCAGAAAAAGAACAAAACATCAGCCCTTTAGTCCACAAAATTAAAGCTTAAAGATTTCGTGTATAAACCACCTTGGTGGCCTGTCAACCCAAAACTCTTGCATGGTGGTAAATAATTTTGGAGTCTACAGTATTACCAGGAAGTAAATCACTAGGAGGTATCTTCAAGGAACGAATGGCACATGTGCTTTTAGTAGTACACTGTGGTATCGATTAAGGGGAGGCATCAGTTGGGGAATTTGGAGTTATAGCTGGGGTTATCCCTTGTCTGCTGACAGCTAAGTCATTTCACCTGTTTTCCCATCAAACAAAGGAATTAGCTAGATAACTTCTAATGTCCCTGGCAACTTTTCATTCTTTTATGTTATAGGTATGTCGGTATTAATTAATAAACTTGTTACAGCAAACCATGATGCTACTTGTAAATTTATTCTTTCATACTAAAGAACATAAGAGATATATTTGCACCACCCTCTTCACTGTTAGGATGTAAATTTTAAGGCATTAGGGTCTAACCCTCTCCCATAGACAATAACCCATTCCACAGACATATCAAATTAACTTCTAGGAATATTTTATTCCAGTACAGGAAAATTCAGCAATGAGTTTATTGTCCTTTCTGTTTGAGGCAAAAAGGGGATAATAGATTGTAGTACATGCTGATGATGGTGGTTGTGTGGGAAGAAACAGACTTAAGGAAGCCTTACTTTCCTGACAACTTTGTGACAGAAAGTAGATGGTAGATTTCATCATAACACCCACAGTAAAGAGTGACAGGTTGGGTTCCTGTGAAAGTGGGTTAGGATCAGAAATGGAAATTCAAGATTTTTTCCCCTTTCCTGTGTATGCCTTCCTTTGTACTCTGGAAGTATCTGTGGAAGTATCTCCTTTCCTCCCTTTTATTACACCCCTGATTATAATAATCACCAGGAGTCCCTTCATTTCTTTTTTACTCAAGATTTCTGTTAACCATTCTCAAATGTAATTTTTTCTCCACTCTTCAAATACACTGATGTTTTGGCAATTTTGGGCCTCCTTTTTTTTCATACATACATGGTTAGAATAAAAACAGAAGCTGTGTACCAATCTACCACTTCCTTTTAGTCTTACCTCTTCAGTAAAATTTTCCTGAAACCATCTTTCTTATTCTCCCATTTCCACACCATGTCTCTTTCACTTAGGATCTCTTTAGATAAAACCTATGTATAATTCTGTTTTGTATATTGCCTATTATATTATTAACACTCAGGAAAATAGTGTAAGAATTTCAGTCTGCTGTGCTGTCAATCTGTCACCTTTCATGCACTACTTTAAAATTCCAAAAATGTAAATGAAGTAATTAACCTGATATGAAACAGTGACATATAATTGACTTTCTAAATTGGTGAACTACTGACTCTTCTTTATATCTTTGCCATTTTATAGGATTTCATATTGGCTAAATTGGCTACTTAACAAAAGGTGTGAGGTAACAAAAATTCTGCTTCCTACCATAATAAATAGTGATTCTTATCACATCCTGGCACTGTGCTGCCTAAGTATATTTGTTTTATATTCTTGCTGTTTGAATTATTTCATACTCATGAAACTGAGGCAATATTTAATGATAGTGGAATATAAACCCTAAGTCATTGACTAAACTAGTGAAACATCCCCCTCAAAAAAAGTGCTAATGAAGAGACACATGGAGGAAAATGAAATTTAAAAAGTAGCCTAGAGAATAATTCTTCATTCACACATGCACCCTTCCTCGGTGTATTCTTTTTCATTGCCATCTTGCATCAGAGCTGTCATTGGATGTCTAAATTACAGGTTTCGAGGTTCTCTTCTTCCTGTTAGTGATCTGAAGTGCTACTCCAGTGTTTTCCATTAATGGATATTGATAGAGGACTCTTAGTCTATAGTGACTTGTTTGTGGTTCACTGGTATTTGAGCTCAGAAGTGCACCTTTACTCCATGTAGTATATGTATGTGTTCTCCATCTGTGAAATGAAAATATAGACATATATGTAAAGTAGATGGCTATTTCAGTCCATCCCCATCTTTTCTTCCATCAAATGTGTATATGGTATTAAACAGTAAATACTATCCTAAAAAGTTTTATCTGAGATGAATATATTTCAAAACACTTACTTCCACAGTTTCCTTATCATCTCAGAAATGTGAGGTATGCCTTCCTAAGTAAAATGACTTCAACATTTAATCAGAATCATATTTTAGAATTTCAGTTTAAAGGATTTTCTTAAATTCCTTGGTCAGTAGAATATGCTTTTAAATAGCCCTTACTTTTAAGTGTTTAGGTGAATAGAAATCCCTTCCAGCAACAATAATCACTTGAATGTTTAAATAGGCACACGAGCTCCAGGTAGTTAGCATAAGTTCCTAGGTAGAGGAGCCATCTGGAGATCCTTACTCAAATATTTTCAAGCAATGTAGGAAGCCTGTAACTTAACACTTATATAATCATGTCACTTTCCCATTTAAAAATGAATGTCAGCCTCTCTCCAATATTTGGCAACTCTAATAACCCATAATTGATTCACACGTCCTTTTTTAAGAATGTTTTGATTGAGCTGGTCATGCTTTCCTAATATCGATGGACCAATACATATACTAGAATCTAAAAGTAAGATGCTGTCCCCATATTGCAAATTAGGTCAATGCCACACCATTTTTGGGCAGACCTGAGCCTTCATTTGAAGAAATATGATCTAATGAAGATTGTTCTGAATCTCTAGTGGCAAAACCTCAGAACTCTCAGGGCACAGAGTAAGATTTGAAAAAGACCCAAAACCTGAAATATTTTTAATGTGAGATTTTAGGTACCACAGTCTTTATTTTCTTTGTTTCATGCCAAGTAAAGGTTGAGGTTTGAAAAGCTTACCTATTTACATTTACTGTGAAATCTCTATGTCCATACTTACTCATCCTTTTCCCCTACCAGTGCCACCAGGTTTGAATGTATCATGGCAGAAGCTAAATATCTGCCATCGCATACTTTATTTGAAGTATGGGCTTATCTTGTACCCTGCTGCACTGAGATGTGAAATCACAGGTATATCGTGCTTTAGCTTACATACACACTTCACTTGAAATTCAGAAACTGAAATCATTTCTCAATGTACTTATACCCATTTGATAGGTGTTTTGGCTTCTTTTTAAAGCTTTTCAGTAGTCAGTGCTTCTCTGTCTTTTAATTTTGTGGGTTTTTTCTTTTATATAAAGTCCTTAATTGGGAGATAACACAAAATTTGATGAAATAGATAATATGACATGAAATCTAAGAGAAATGTACTTGATCTCATAGATAGTAAGCTAAATCATAATATAGTCTTCAGTAGAGGAGTAAGCAGTAGAGTGCTAGGCAGATTGGAATGCAATTTAGATTTGGATCAACAATATCATAATGCTTCATTTCATTTATGGCCTGTGATAGACATTGCTCTTTCAGTTAAGACTTTGGGCTCCAGGTCTTGGGAATTCTTTAAACTGTAACTACTTCAATGATGGCCTCACTATTTAGAGGCCCATATTTAAAGACAGAATAATTGGGGGGATTAAAGGCCAAGACATTTGATTCCAACTTTGGATAACTCTGAAGGGCCATTCTAACTCCAGAGTTCCCTGAAGTTGTGCAAATTTGGACCTGCATTTTTACCTTGACTTCTCTCTGTCCACTGCTGGTTTGTTCCCCTCTCTTCTTCAGATGTTGATCATATGGACACGCCCTTTGTAAACATCCTGCATGCTAAACTCCATCTCAGAGACTGTTTCCTGAGGAATCTAACCTGCAATTTGACCTTTTCTAAATATGCCAAACCAGATATCACTCTGACTTCCCAGTCATCACCTTCCCGGATGCTATTTCTGTAAATTGCACCTCCTTTCATTCTACAGAATAATTTTTGAGCATCTACTATGAACATTATTGTGCAGAGTATAGGGATCTTGTGTTGATCTGGCAAATAAAACCTGCCCTGTAGAACCTACATTTCAGTGGCATAGAACATGAGTAAATACATCAATGCTAGTATAATAAATATTTCAGAAGGGCAAATGTGGGGTATTATATACAGATAGCCATACTACAAGGATATGGAGTTTAAAGTTTAAAACTTAACTCTGTCACTATGTAAATGTGGGCAAGTTAATTACTTCTCTAGGCATCAGTTTCCTCATTTATAAAATAAGTACGTAACCCTGCAACTACTAATCTACTTAAAAAGAAATTGTTCTATCTAATGAGATAACCTTTGTATAAATACTCAGACTATTAAGATGGAACATACCTGAACCTGTTTAAACTGTGAGTTCTTTCTGAAAGTCAGAAATCATGTCTTTTTCAACTTGATATAATAATAATAATATCAAAAACTGTTAAATAGGAAGGTTGCTTACCTTATGTCAGGTAGCAGAACATACAGTCTTTAAAATATATTGAAAACAATATAGTTATTTGGATCCTCATTTTTTATAAAAATAGTATTAAATCTATAAATAATTTCATTTAGTAAAATTATAAAGACACTAAGTATTTCTACAAAATTGAGGCAGGAAGAATTTCCACAAAAGTATTTATGTGGAAATTCAGTATAAAGGGCTCTTCCCCTAGCTTTAGTGAGTATAATTGACAATCAAAAAAAATTTTTAATTGAGGAAACATTAGTTTACAACATTGTATATGATACAGAAGTGACAATCAAAGCTTATCTATACTGATGGTCTACAACCTGGTGACCCCAATATCTGAATACACTGTGAAATATTGACCAGAACCAAGCCAGTCATCACCTCACACCTAATGTAAAAGTTTCTCAAAGGAAATTGGTTAGACAGCATATACTCCTATCCTCTGGTTATTTCTGTATTTATGATAGGAAATCATATCCCTTTTTCCTTCTTTCTCCCAGACCAAAAGAAAATAGTATGTTTTAAAACTTAAAGGTATTAGAACTTTTCCAACTAAATAGGTATGTCTGCCTCTGCCTACCCTACTGAATATCTTGCTACAAATTTTTAAAATTATATCCCATGATTCACAAGTTCATTTCTCTTTCTTCCCCCATATGTAAAGTGCATATACACTTTATAAAGTATATATGAAGTATTATGTATATAAATAATTATACATAAAATATTTCTAGTGTATACCACTTAGTAAAGATTTATAACATTTCCTGGTATGTAGTACATTTATAAAGTTTTAATAGATATACCCATTTTTCCTTCTGAAACTACTCTTAGCTCAATTTAAACATCTTTGCTAAGCCTCCCTTAGTTTTTTGGACAGGCAATGTTTAGTCTTCACGTATACTTTTATAGTATATCCATTTCATATATACTCATTAAAATTTTTCAAGTCTGTTTTACATTTTGCCTACTTTAGTTGGTCTCATACTATATAATAAAACATTTTAATTAAGTCACTTTAATGATCACTTGTTTTTCTTAATTTGTGACCGCTTCTATTTTCCTTTACAATTAACTTGTTTTCTTATTGGTAGAATACCTTTTTCAAACTGTTGCCTTTTTTCTCACATCATGTATTTTTGTAAAGTACTGGTCTTCTTTCTCAACTTCCAGACTGTCAATCATATAATATTTATTGGTTTTTCTTCTTTTCATTTTCTCTTAAACTTACCTTACACATGCTTTTTTGTTGTTGAGGGAGCCTGCACGTGGCAGCAAGGTCTAGGCAGGAAAGGAAAAGGAAGTTATTACTGCTCTCTTCTGGCCGCCTGCAATAATAAATCATAGCTTGCCATTCCCTAACTGGTGACTAGAGACTTATCTTCATAACTGTGTATGACCCAAGAAGTTTCAGTTTACATACCCTATCCCTTGGGGTTCTTGCCTGTGGAGAGCCTTTTCCTTCCTGAAATTAGACAAAGGTTGCAGAATTGAAACTTGGGCTTCAAAGCACAGGAAAAGAGAATGTTGTCTTATCCTCCTGCTACAGTGGAACCCCAGCTGGCCATGTTTACCTAGCCAGGGTGTGAGGCTGCTTGTCCATCTGTGAGGGGCTCAGCATAGCACTAAGGCTTGCCCTTAAGTTTTGAACTTAGGAACTTTTGGAAATATTTCTTGTAAGTTTTCCTACATGGTTATTTTTATAGTGACAACTGTATAGGTTTTGGGAATATGCTTAAATATTCTAAAGTTGAATATAAAGAGACTTTGTATCATTTACCAATTTGCTAGAGTAACATTTAACTTGTATGTTATACATACATTGACCATATTATTTACAACCCAAATCAAAATACTTTTGACAGTGAAAGGGGATGCTTAATATTATTGCCAAGTCAATAGGCATAAACCGTACTGAGATGCGTGATTATCCTATTTATAAGTGATTATTTTCTTTAAAAGTATTTAAGCAAGCCCAAATCATTTGCATAATCTAGGAAGTATGACGTGTAATAGTTATATGACACTTCATAACTGTTATCCTATCAGCATGACTGTTGATGTCAGTGAAGGGTACATAAATATCATATCGAAATGGAAAAATTCACTTTGGAAATTAGAAATGAATATCAAGATAATAACAGTAGCTGACAGTATTGATTACTTATATGCCTTATCTCACTCACTTAACCTTCAGGTGCTTTATAAAGGTGACTAGTACTATTATTCCCATTTTCATAGTTTTATCATAATTAATCAAAAGTAAAATTTTAAGTACCTCTAGTTCTGAATCTACACTAGAGGGAGAAGTAGCAGTTTGGAGGAAAATGGGGAATTAGCCCAATAGGCTATGGCAGAGAATTATTGGTACTTTGGCAGTGGTGGTAACACACATGTGAGCAGGTGCGAACCTATTCCCCTAAATCATATTCAGTGTTATAAACCAATGTTAACTCATTAAAAAAAAATTCCAAAGCCTCTGAGTGCTTTTTAGTATGACACTATACTGCCTTCCTCTGGACATACTTTATATCTCTGTGGTTATCTTTTAAAAATATAGTCAGGTACAGTCCCTTTATGTGGAAAACAAAGTGGTAAAAGAACTCTCTTTCTACCACTTCAGCCCTGCTAAACTGTGCCTCCTGCTTTGTTGCCAACCCCAGTAATTCTGAAAGGGGTCACTAGTGGCAGGGAAGCAGAGTACTATAGTATGGCTTCTTCAACAAGTCTGTTTCAGATTTCAAATGCACAGTGCTATTGCTAGCCTACAATTCTGATTACAGGATTTTAAACAGACATAGTAGTCAGCTCTTTCCACTCTTTAGGTTTGAAAAGTTATTAAACTACATACCCAAGAAAAATCAATTAAAAAATTACCAATTTTTTCCAATATGGGTTAGTTTTTATAATCCTATTTCTCATTGAATGCATTCTAAGTTAGACTCCTTTTGGCTTCTACATTAAGAAAGGAGTATGCATTAGTTTCCACGTATGAAGTAGCTTGCATTTTGAGTGTTTGTGGGATCATCTGTTATAATTGTGTACTGTGTACTTTCTCTTCTAGTGGTTGCTTTATATTTCCTGTTGTAACCATAATTTAGTATATATTCATCTCCTTTCTTGTACCTATCATGAAATTGAGGCACAGAAAATGTTGAAATGATTCACTCAAGGTACTATTACCAGAAGTGCCAGAGCAGTGATTTGAACCCAGATAATCTTACTCCAACATCCTTGAATCTAACAATCACACTCCTTACAAAGACTGTTGTAAGGACTATTTACTAGAAAGCTTCTAATATAGTTATAGATGTAGACATAGACTTAGATATAGATATCCATATAAGATGCATTTTAGAATTGTAAACTGAGCAGCATGTGGAAGCTAAATGTCACTTCTTATTGGGCAGTTTAGGCTTCACGTTTTATATACCCAAGTGTGTGTATTTAACTGTAATCACTTAAGGTGCTTCAGGAACCTTAGGTGACACAACCAAGATTCTAATGTTGCAGCAAAGGTGATATTTGTTCTGTGTATAAGATGTTCTTGGGTTCTAATTGTACAAAAGAGTCTTCAGGAAGACATTAACAGAAATGACTGCCAAATCAGTGTTGACCGATTCATCCTCTTAGCCCAGGGCAGACTTTTAACCCAGTAGGCCTGATAACACACAGGGAAATGTGCCATATGCTAGAGAATGTACAGGCAGAAGTGCAAGTGATAGAAAAGGTTTGTGATAAAATATCATAGATTACCAAGCCACGTAAAAACTACACTCAGGTGGAAGCACTGAGTATAATTATAATCTGCATAATGAAAAGATACCAGCATTTCATACTTCATACTTTTCAAACCTTTGAAGCAACTTAGTCTAAAATCCTAACTCAAGGAGCTCCACAGGGAGCTAACCTATTTATATATATATATATAAAAGACATCTCAAACCTCAACTGTGCTATTAGCTAGAGTGATGATTCATTCATGCTCATGCAGTAGTAATGATCCTCAGATTTATAAATGTGTACAGCAGTGTCAGATCTTAATCTGAAGGAAACATGTATTATTTGATTTTCTTTCAGAATATTCTTTCCTTACAAGTGATTCACGCTGTAACCCTCACAGTGCATGTGTGTAACACATGTCATAATTTAAAAAGAAGGTAATGGCTTTTGCTGATGAAAGACGTTCCAACATTTCCCTTAAAAACATATTTAAAACATACTATATATCCAAATATAGATATAAACCTGCATATACATACCTACCTCTCTACCATAAACCTACGCCTCTTTCAAGGGGTCCCCCTGGACTTTCAAATGTAAGAAGTTTTATTCTGAGTCCCATGGCTCTGGGCCACAAATATGGTAAAATGAAATTACTTTTTTTATTTTTAGATTAGGGTGAAGACAGCCCCAACTCAGGAGTATACTTCTTTTGGTTGAAAGTATTAACATAGTATTGTTAAATTCATAAGTTCCAAAACCAAGGCCCTAGAATAGAGATATGAAACTATTTCGAAAGACTTCATGGCAGAGTGTCCCTCTAACATCAGCAACTCCCTTTCTTTAAAAGCTTTTCTTAAAAGACAAATGGACAGCAACTTTTTTCTTTAATTCTGTAAAAGTGAAAAAAAAAAAAAAAGAAGAAGAAGGCCTAGTGTTTTCCCTTGCAGAAAGTAATAAAATCTAATGAAAGCTAGGAAGCCTCTCCTAGAAAAATATTCATGTCATATACCAACAGAATTTTACTAGGAGTTTCAAAGGTATTGACATCCAAGGACCTAATAAAAACCACATCTCTGCCTTAGCTTGACATAGAGGAGGATCGGTATACAGTTATCTTCATTTCAGATTTCTGAGTTCTCCAGACTGTTAAGATTTTCTATTACAGATTATTATAAAAGTTTTCTTGCCAGCTGCACCTCCCCAATTCCTTGTTTTCACTGTAGTCCATCTAATATCTGTACCTTAAACAATCTTGATTCTTTGTTCAGTCTGTCCCATCAGTGCAGTTCTCCAGCATTTTTCATCAGTACTCATTCTCAGTGGAAGCAGTAAGGGAGGGCAGAAGGGCTATGACCCAGGATAACAAACACAAGAAGCAAGGAATTTGGACAGAAATGGCATATGCAAATAGTGTCCCAACTACCATATTCACTACAGCAAGCCTAAAACAATGAGGTATAGTCTAAAAACAAAGCTATTAAGATTTTTACTGATTTACAATTCTACTAATCCAAAACAAATAGTTGAAATTATTTGTTCATTGGGTTCATTTGTAAACGGCACTCAGTAAACCAATTTCAAAATGATTTTCAAACTGTAAAGGACTATAACAATAAGGCAGTATCATGTGGACTATATTATTTGATGCAATGTTAAAAAAAAAAAGTTGCACATCATCACATCCTTTGTGTGTAATATCAGCCAGATGGACAAACAGATCAGTTTTTTCCTTGAGGTAGTCCACCAAACAGCTGTATATTTTTCCTGGTTTGTAGAATAACCCCTACGCTTTCTACTTTTGCACTAAATTCTCAGCCTATTCATTACTTACTTTTATATGATTTCACAAATGTCTCTCAATATTTAGTATCTTTAGACACTACCTCCTTCACTACGATGGCATATGTTAACAACAAAACAGCAACAAAACCCAGGGCAAACATTTTAGAATAAGGACATATTCTTGGGATCCCAGAAGGGCAAATTCTTATTTTATAACTTTACTGACAATCCCTCTAGATCTCTAATAATAGTATGACTGTTTAGAAAATGAGAATAAGGACATCCAACTTCTTTGTGAACAGGGCAGACTTTGGGGTTTTATTATGTAATATTGGTTTAAAATTTTATATTCTAGTGCTATGATCCAGTGAGAATCTATTTTTAAAATACAACCTAAAAAGATAAAAAACTACTTAATAGTAAGGGTGAAATATTGAATTAGAGTTTGTTTTATGCTCTTAAAAATATTGTTTTAATTGTAAGGTGAATTTTTGCAGTCATATTATGATATTGATAACTAACATTGATTTTAAGATCATGTTTTATAAGCAGAAAACACACAAAGGTTCAAGGTGTAGAAATGCTGCTGAGGCAGCATTAAAAGAATTAGATTCCTTTTAGATAGTGTTCAGTGGAAGGGATGTGCATATTCAGGAATTAAAGAAATTTAAAACAGACAGATTTTTAATTCAGAATGCCAACAGGCATCATTTGGTATTAGAAATATGGCTTGTGATATTCTGTACAAGCTTTCATCACCATTCAGACTTCCCCCTTTTTAATATAATGTATTAATATATTTTTGATAAATTCCTAAAAATTAATAGCAAATGATTGGGCAGTTGTTCTTTTTTAGGGGGAGAAACATTTGATCCAAAGAAACAGTGAGAGTGTCACTGAAATTCAAGGCTACTGTTCTTTAACTGTTATTTTTATTAAACTTTCTTATATTTGTTGTGTCAAATTAGCATCACTAGTGTTAGTAAATTTGTCTCTAGCAATTCTTCTGATGTAGGTTTTGTTTGTTTGTTTTTTCTAGCTTCATTTTCTTGCAGACCTCTGGTGAATTCTTCAGTTTCTTCAAGTCAAGTTACTCTCTTTTAAATTTTAGAACCATTTATTGTGGCAATGATAGCCTATAAAAAGATACTAAATAGTAGTAGTTTGTCTACATAGAAAAATATATGAGCACGCAAAATGATATTGGTAGACTGAAAAGAAAGGTCTTTATGGGCAATTAAAACACCAAGAAGTTATGAGACCAGGGTGAAGAGCAGACTACTTAAATTAAAGAAGTCAAACAAAGCAAGACACCTTTCCTTACTGATGTACCATCTACTGAAAATTAGTAGACATTAGTCTTAAGTAGCTAACAGTGAACCCCAGGTAATAACTTCCCTGAAGCACTGAAATAGAAAATGGCAAAAGAATCTTGTAAAAGAAACCCTCAGGGATTCCTCCTTTTTCCCGGTGATCTCTTTAATCCTTGAATTGTCAAACCATGTGGAAAATAATAGAGCTGCCTAGGTCTAAGACTTATGTGGTATTATCGTTTTAAAAGAAAATATTAGGTCCTTTCACATTTCTGGACAAGAATAGGGCATGTGTTCAGAGTAACTTTGAACAGTAGATACATATTGCTTTTTCATTTTCAATGTAATATAATTATTATCTATGACTAAGCAGGCTGCACCCAGTAGGAAAAATATTTTAGCCAATATTTTATTTTCCTTTTTTAAAACAGATGATTCAACGAGAAGCAGATGTAAAAAGTAAGGTAACTGCTGTGGCGCTGACAGACTCTGTTCACAATGTGTGGCATCAAGAAGCTGGCAAAACTATTCGAGAATGGATGAGAGAGGTGAGACTGGATTTTTTTTTAATGCTGAGATGAATGAGTGTGAGCCTTTATATCTTGAGCCCCCACCAACTTATAACACCTCCCACCCCCAAACTTCCTTTCTAGAGTCAGAAATTTAGGGAAAATAGAAAAACTACACATGGCTAAAATAATAATAGAAAGCCCTCTGGAGAACAAATACTTTTTTTTGAAAACTCTCCCACCACCTGTTTTCTGACTTTCTATGTGATATTATGTATGCATTCATTTTACAGTGGGAGCAATGACTGAAGAAGGTTATGATCTGTGAGATTATTCCCTAGTGTTTAATTTTTCTGCCAGCTATTTAGCATTGGAGCATATTAATTACAAGAAAAAAAATTAACGTAACAGGTAGTCTCATCCTTTTCGTGAACAGTGGTCAGTATGTGCTATTCTTCAATGGATTGGCCCTCATAACCAGTGGAAGCAGAAGAAATAAAAAGCTTAAATAGTGTTTTGCTGACCATTATGCTAAGGGAATCCCAGAAGCTGGTCATAGTCCAGCCCCTTATCTTTTTTTTTTTTTCTCTTTTTAACATTTAGCCCATTAGTTCCTTTATCCTATAGAAATACTAAGCTGGAATTTCTCTTTTTCTTAAAGTTAGAGTAATATAATAGGTAATAATAATAGGAAATATCCTGATTAAGAAAATTTGTCATTTTACTTTTGTTCATAGTCCACAAAGTCCAACTGAATCTTCCTTAGTATTTCCCATGTCATTTTTTTAAAAATTTCTTTCTTATTCATATTTACCTTTCTGACATTATAACCAAGTGACATCATTTGGTCTATCCTAAAGAATGTTCTATGTGCACTAAGAAGAACATATACTCTACTTTTTTGAGATGCATTACCCTATAAATTTCCTTTAAACCTGTATAGTCTAATTGCCATTTAAAGCTATTGTTTCATTGTCCATCTGGTTGATCTATCCATCAAGAGAAATAGAATTTTGTAGTCTGTTCCTACTATTGTCCTTCTATAGATGTCCTTTTTTATAGGTTTGTTAATAGTTGCTTTATGTATTTTGATGTATCTTCATTTGATGGCTATATATCAGTGATTATTATGTCTTCTGATAAACTGATCACTTATCTTCAATTACATATTGTCCGTCCCTGTCTCTTGTTAACCTTCCTAGCTAGAGCTCTATTTTACTTTATATGAGCATTGTTGTCTCTGCCTTTTTTAAGGATCCATTTATTTATAAGGTTATTTTCCAACCATCTATTTTGAATCTATACTTCTCTTTGATACTCAAATGGGTCTCCTGGAGATAGCAGAACATTGAGTTTTGTTTTCTGATCCATCTAGCCACTCTGTACTTTCTGATTGTTAAGTTTCACTTGAATCAGGGCTTTTATTTATTTTACTAATATGCTTTTTATATAATCATTCATTCTCCTCTAGGATGTAATCCTCATAAAATTACCACCACTAAAGCACCTGTGGGGGCCTCCCTGGTGGCGCAGCGGGTTGAGCGCAGCACTGTGAAGCATCAGCTGCACAGCAGCTTGCGAGTTTGATCCCCAGCTAGGGAGGGGACCCACATGGCGCAGCAGACCTATCCTGCCTCACCCGCTGCTCCCCTCAGCAGTGTATTTCAGTAGATCTGCCTGCTTTGCTCCCCGTTCTGTCTCTGGTGAATCCTTTCACCTCCTCTGCCTCTGGCCTGTACCCCAACTCTTGTGTACATAAATAAATAAATCTTAAAAAAAAAAAACACCTGTGGACGGTCACCATAGTCTCCTGTTATTCACTTTCCTTCCATACTTTGGTCCCTCTGCATTCATCTCCCCAGCTGAATGTCTTCAAATTATAATTTAGCTGCTGTTTTGTCTTATTTTTTTTACTGATCCCTTGTTTGTTTTCCCTGTTCCTCCTATAAGTGAAACATTCCAATATTTTCTCTTTCCTTCTGGCTTATTTCACTGAGCATCCATGTTGCTGCAAATGGCATGAATTTATCTTTTTGATTGTTAAATAGTATTCCATTGTGTGTGTATATATATATATATATATATATACCACATCTTCTTGATCCATCATGTTTTTGGGCATTAGGTTGTTTCCATATCCTAGCTATTGTACATAGTGCTGCAGTAAACGTAAGAGTCAGGTTTCCTTTTGAATTGATGTTTTTGTGTCCTTTGATAGATTCCTAGAAATGGAATTGCTGGGTCATACGGTAGCTCCATTATTAGTGGTTTGAGGGTCTTCTGAATCACAGCTTTCCATAGTGGTTGGATAATTTTACATCCCTACCAGCAATGTAGGAGAGTTCCTTTTTCTTTACATCCTCACCAGCATTTGTTGTTGCCAGGTTTTTTGGGTTTTTTTAGTATGTGTCATTCTCACTGGTGTGAGGTCGTATCTCATAGTTGTTTTGTTTTGCATTTCCCTGGTTATAAGTCACGTTGAATGTTTTTTCATACATCCATTGACCATTTATAGTTGCTCTTTGGAGATGTGTCTTTTTAGCTCTCTGTCCATTTTTTACTGGATTGTTTGCTTTGTTTTTGTTGAGTTTTTTGAGTTCTTTATGTATCTTTGAAATCAATCCCTTATGAGTTGTGTGGAATGTAAATAGTTTTTCCTACATCGTACATCAGTAGGATGTCTCTTTGTTTTGGTTATTGTCTCCTTTGCTGTACAGGAGCTTTTTAATTTGATGTAATCCCAGTTGTTTATCTTTTCCTTCACTTTCTTTGCTTCAGGTGATGAGTATTTGAAGATGTTTCTAAGATGTATGTCATGAAGTGCTGTGCCTGTATTTTCTTCTATATGTATTTTGTGGTTTCAGGTCTTACATTCAAACCTTTTATTCATTTTGAGTTGGTTTTTGTGCATGATATAAGGTGTTAATCTAGTTTCATTCTTTTGCATATGTTGGTCCAGTTTTCCCAGCACCATTTATTGAACAAACTGTCCTTGTTCTATTTCACATTCTTTATACCTTTATCATAGATTAGTTGTCCATATATGTATGGCTTTGTTTCTGGGTTTTCAACTCTGTTCCATGCATCTATGTGTCTTTTTTTCCAGTACCATACTGTTCTAATTATTATGGTTTTGTGGTATAGCTTGAAGTATAGGATTGTGAAACCTCCATTCTCCTTTTTATTCAGGAGGACTTTGCCTATTCCGGGTTTTTTTTCCTGATTCTATATGCATTTCATCAATAGTTGTTCTGTTTCTTTGAAGAATGTCATTGAGATTTTGATCAGAATTTTATTGAATCTGTACATTGCCATTTTGATAATGTTAATTCTTCCAGTTCATGAGCAGGAATGTCTTTCCATTTATTTGTGTCTTCTTTTGCTTCTTTTAATGATATTTTATAAAATTTTCTTTGTATTGGTCTTTGACCCCTTTGTTAGGTTCAATCCCAGGTGTTTAATATTTTTTTTTGGTTCAGTTGTAAATGGAATGTTTTTTTAATTTCTTCTTCAGACTGATTGTATATAGGAAGGGTACTGATTTTGTGTGATTTTTGTGTATCCTGCTACTTTGCTAAACTGGTTTATTGTTTTAATTAGTTTTTCTGCAGAGTTTAGGGTTCTCTATGTATATAATAAGATTGTCTGCAAATACTGAGAGTTTTACTTCTATACCTATTTGGATTCCTTGTATATCTTTCTTTTGCCTTATTGCTCTGGCTAGGACTTTCAGTATTATATTGAGAAGCAGTGGTGAGAGTGGACAGTGGACATCCTTGTCTTGTTCCAGATCTTAAAGGGCAGGCTTTCAGTTTTTCACCATGAAGAATGATATTGGCAGTGAGTTTGTCATATATGGCTTTTATTATGTTAAGGTATGTTCCTTCTGTTCCAAGAATTTCAAGGGCCTTCATCATAAATAGTTGTTGAACAGCTGCTTTCTTAGCATCTATTGATATGATCATATGGTTTTTATTTTTCTTTTTGTTGATGTGCTGAATTATATCAATTGATTTTAAGATGATGAACCATCCTTGTGCCCCTGGAATGAATTCCACTTGGTCATAATGTATTATCCTTTTGATGCATTGTTGTATTCTGTTTGCAAGGATTTTTGCATTTGTGTTCATTAGGGAGATTGGCCAGTAGTTTTCTTTCTGTGTGTTGTCTTTGTTTAGTATTGGTATTAGTGTAATCGTGGCTTTATAAAACATATTTGGTAGTATTCATTTCTCAATTTTTTGAAAGATAGACTCTAATTCAGTTCTGAACATTTCATAGAACACATTTGTGAAACTCTCTGATCCTGGACTTTTGTTTTTGAGGGTAGTTTTGATTACTGTTAAAATTTTGTTACTAGCAATTATCTTTTTTTAGGTGTTCTATTTCTTCTTTATCCCAGCTTGGATGATCATAAAGTTCTAGGAATTTGTCCATCTCTTCTAGATTGTTAAATTTGCTTGCATATAAATTCTCATAGCAATCTCTGATTATTCTCTGGATTTCTGTTTTGTCTGTTGTCATTTCTCCTCTTTCACTAATGATCCTATTTATTTAGGTTTTCTCCTGCTTTTTCTTTGTGCGCTTGCCTAGAGGTTTTTCTATTTACATCAGGGCTATTATTGATATTTGGTAATTTTCTACTGCCATTTGTCTTTAATTTTCTGGTTCTATTTTTTTCCTTGTTTAATTTATTGTGGACTTAATCTGTTACTTTGGAAAGGCTTCTAAACATATTTTATGAAGCCCACATCACTCTGATACCAAAAACAGGCAAGGACATTACAAAAAAGAAAACTACAAACCAGTTTCCCCGATAAACAAAGATGAAAAAACCCACAACAAAACCTTAGCAAACCAAATTCAATACATTAAAACATTCATACAATAGAACTATATCAAAATAAAATTTTTTCTGCACATGAAAGAAGCTATCATTAAAACAAAAAAAAAATCCTAACATATGGTAGAATATATGTGCACACGATAGATCTGTTAAGGGACTGATATCTAAGATATATGAAGAATTCATATAATTCAACAAATGAAAAAAATCAACAGAATAAGCTAAATAAGCTTTCTTCAATGAAGACTTACAGATGGCCAACAGGCACATAAAAAGGCACATCATCCTTACCATCAGGGAAATGCACATCAAAAACAAAATGAGATACTACCTCATACCTGTGAGAAAGACCCATATAAAAGGCCTACAAGCAACAAGTGTTGGTTGTAGGAACCCTTCAACACTGTTGTTGGATCTAGCGGTCCAGTCCCTATTGAAAGCATTCTGATGGCTTCTCAAAATAATTAAAAATAGATCCACCATATGATCTAGCAACTCCACTCCTAGATATCTACCTGAAGAATGCAAAAGCACTGGTTGAAAGGATGTATGCACCCCTATCTTATTTGCAGCTCTATTTACAATAACGAAGTTATAGAAATTAGCTCAGTGACCAATGACAGATGAATGAATTAAATAAGATGTGGTATATATACACAGTAGAATTATGCTCAACTAAAAATTAAAAGTAATTCTTTCCATTTGTGATAACATGAATGGAATTAGAGGGGATTGTGCTAAATGAAGTACTTCAGAAGATGAAAGACAAATACTGGATGTTTTCACTTATGTGGCATATAGAGAAACAAAACAAGCTAGAGCTCTTACTGTAGAATTGCATCTTTCAGAGGGGAAAGGTTGGAAGCAAAGACTGGAGGGGTCCAGTGAACTATAGTGAAAGTTTATGGGAATTTTAGTGATAGGCAAAGTATGGTAACATACATCTTAAGAGGTGTGACTTGTACCCCTAATTCATAAACAGTTCTGTAAACTGATGTGGCTCAATAAAATAGTAATTTTAAAATGTACTTTTATCATCAAATGTCCAATTTTACTCCATTCCAAATAATACTGTAAAGATACAAAGTGAGCCTTTATTCTGTTACACAGGTGTTTTCTGACCAGATTACTTTTCCTATTTCTCCTATCACAATGTATATACATGTTCAATTAGTTTTTCTGAGAGCCTAAACTTTTTCAAGAAAAGATATGTAATTCATGCTGTACTTTTTCTTACACTGTCTATCTATCCAAATAGATACACACACAGTTCCCAGCATCATGGGAACTGTATTATTAACCTTTTCATAGGTTAATAAATGAATTATTCGTAACTCTTTTTCTACACATAATCAATGTGTAATTCTTTTCTTGTTTTAAACTAGTAAGTTCCCTATTCATTTTAAAATTTGGAGTTCTTGTCACATTTTAGGTAGAAAATAAAAGTTTTTCTAGATTTCATTTTCAAGTATTTTTAACCATTAGGTATCTCCTTTAAAAATCAGGATATATTAATCTGTGCATATTTCATTTAACTGAAATAGCAGATAGTGAAATCTTCATTTAATCCAAGTTAATTTTTTACAAGCATGCCCTTTGTAAATGGTAAAGTTTTTAAATCTTATTAATGACTTATTTATTGAATAATTCTTTCAATTCCCTTGATTATGCCTAGGAAACAGCATGAGAAGTTTTGTATTATGACATAGCAAAATCCAGATTCCACCCTAATCACTTACCTAGCTCTGTAGCCTTGAGCAGTTATTTAAATTCATTGAGATTCAGTTTTATCATCTATAAAATTTAAGATGTGGGTATGTGGGTAATTATGATGTGGGTAAATACCTTGCCCACATCATTGGAAAATAACATATATAACAAAATAGCACAATTGACTCTTTACAACAGCACTATTACTATTATCTTCTCATTCCCCAATTGTATGAAACATATGAACTATGTTCTCATTTTTTAAGCAATGATTTGCATATTCAAATCTTACAAGGGGGGGCAGTCATTCAAAACAAGGAATTAGAAGAACTAAGTTTTGGTAATAATTCTGACTTAGTTATGCACTTGGTAAATCTGTAATTAAGGATCTATTATATATCTGATATATGCTAAAACTTATAATCCTGGGCAAGCCACTCCATCTTTCTGGTTCTGTTTCATACCTGTGAATTAGAGATAATAATTCCTAACGTGAACTATTGTGAGAATCAAAGGTGTTGACCAAGATGAAAAGCAAACGACGCCACAAAAGGAAATGAGATGTATTATTACAGAAAGGACTATAATATCCCAGAAATGAACATTTATTAAATCATTATTTATAGAACTTAAAAGTATCCCTGGTCAGAGCTCTTCCTTAAAACAAGAACATAAAAGATCATCTAGGTCAATGTCAGATATTCTTACAGGAACCCACCTCACTGTGTCACTCCTCCCACCAAATTAGAGACTTCAGCGTGATGTGGCAAGATAAGAATCCAGTGTTTACCAACACTTTCAGGGTGAATCGCCACTCTTTTTCCCTTGTCATTTTTTTTTTTTAACTCCCTATCTACCTTGCAAGACTCCTTGAAATAAAGAAGAGTAAACAAACCTGGATTCAGTAAATAGTAAGGGATATTTTCTTGACTATGGGTGTTGCAAGAAGAGTGGATTAGGTTAACTTTGGTGTCCTTCAGTCCCTAACTTCCCTATCACTTCCTACTCTAGCTTCATTTGGAATCAGCCAAATAACAGATATTTTGCAAATATCCCTCCCAAGAAAAAACATCTTTGTTAAGCTGGAGTGTTGCCCATAAAAATAAGTCTGGTCATTGTTGAGCCTTAGTGCTTTCAACTGCTCAATGATTAGTCCATTCTTTCATCAAACACTAAATTTTGGAGTTAGGACAGTGATACTAATCACCTACTAATTGTTATTACACTAATTTTTGTAATATTTGTAAGCAAGTTTACATTAATATGATACATTTATTGGTGTTAGTATTCATTTACTATAAAAAGCAGATTGCTTAATCTTACCAATTAGCTTACAAAAAGAAAAGAATATATTCTTGCATTTTTAAATTATTTATGTAATTTTAAAATAAGTTTCTTTTAAAGAACATAAGGGAACCAAATAAAGATCAAGGAAAGGAATAAGAACAACAACAATAATAATAACAATAACAGCAATAAAGACACAGAAACCAAAAATGAGGACACAAGGACAGACTGGGGACACCTGGTGGGGAGGGGAGGGAGAGGGTTGAGGGAAGATGGGA
>JAGFMF010012298.1:4828350-4870176 GCA_019455555.1 Galemys pyrenaicus
AGGTGATGGTGCACTGGTGAGATGGTGATGGGGAATACATGGGGATTACAATTAATGGCAAGTATATGTAAATTTTAAAATATTTTAATAAAAAAAAGAAAATGATAATATATTAAAAAAATAAAAATAAAAAAAATAAAATAAGTTTCTTTTAAAGAAAGAAAGTCAAAAAGCACAATTTTTGGCAACTGTTCCGAATGAAACCTACCCCAACTAAAAAGCCAAGCATACATTCTAAGCCAGCCTCGTGAGGGGAAATACAGTTATTCCTAAAGAGGCACTTCTCAGGTCAAGCTCTAGAACTGTAAATGTGATCATCCAGAACATTATGCCAAGTGAAATACACTAGACATAGACTAAGCCATACATACACTTATATATGGGACCTAAATTCGTCAAATATATATGCACCAAGTAGAATCGTGGTTTATCAGTGGCTGAAAAGTAAGGGAAATGGAGGGATGTTGGTGAAAGTTATATAGGATGAATAACTCTAAAGATCTAATATGCAACATGGTGACTATTGTTAATAATACAGTATTGAATACTAGAAATTCACTAAGAGGCTAAGTTTCAGGTTCTGAACACAAAAGAAGTGGTAAATATCCAAAGGGGAGACTATAGTAATTATTTCATTATATACATATACATCACATCATGTTTTACACCTTAAATATATACATTTGTACGTTTTAAATTTAAAAAAAATCATAGACAAATGTTTCCTTATATATACCTAACCCACAGAAGTCTTCAGCCAAGCCACATGCATGTTTCTATGTAATAGGTCACAGCTACTTACCACCATTCATCCCTGACTGTCAGTTCTGGGAACACAAACTGGTGAATCATAGCTTTTCTTTTCTGAGGACACAATGACTTCCACATTAAAGATCAACCCCTAAGGCATTGGTTATTTACAACTCAATCCAAATGAAATAAAAAGCAATGTAAGTCTAAACTCAGCCAGCAATAAGCATCTCCAAATACCTTGGGTGAAGTGAAAAATGTGACTTGTACAAATTCCAAATACAAGAAAACCTACTACATACTTAAGTATGTATGTAGTGCATATATTTTTTGTACGTACATGTTTTTCTACAAAATACATTAAGTTCTAACCTTTGTATAAAAGAAAATAATTCATTTGGTATCTATTCTGAAGTATTGTCAACCCTTGACTCAAATATCAGAGGGTCCGACAGCACTGTGATGTACAGGCATTTCTGTTCTATATCAGTAGTTCGCAAGATTTTGCATTTCAAAAAGAAGACAATTTATTACCACAAAAACCTGTAAGTCTAAATCTCCAAGTAAAAGACCTTTAAATTGAAAACATTTTAAGAAACACCTATTAGATTCCATTTCTTTCCCTTTTTTGCAGTCAAACCTAGAGAAAATAATTACTCAGTCCAACTTTCTTAGGGCTTTGGCGAAGAGCTGCTTTCTGCTTTTTGGTTGGTATGAGTAGGGCTGCATCTAAGGCTCAAGATGCATTATGCTTGATATATTTTACCTTGTTGTCCCCTTTTTTCTATATTTTTCCCAGTGAGGTGAAAAATGAGACATGTACATGCATGCTTCTCACATATATACTCATTAAACTTAAGATGTAAAACCTTTACAATCCTACACAGGTACTTAATCATTCCAGAGGCATAGAATGTTCACTTTCACTATAGTGTTATAATCTTTGTATTTTATCAGAAATCAAAGCTTAGACATGTGCCTAGATAAAAATTAAATTTCAGAATCATAAAATTGGATCCTATATTTTGCTTTAAATGTTCGAGTTAGAAAATACTGAAAAATATCTATCATATTATCCAGCAATTCCACTCCTAAGTATTAACCTAAATAATACACAAACAGTAACTCAAATGGATATAAGCACAACTGTGGTTATTGTTGCACTATTTACATAAGCAAGTTATAGAAACTGATGCAGTTACAAATGACTGGATGTGAGTCTGCTGCCCTCCTCATTTGTCAACAAATTATGCTACTTTCCTTTTCCTCCAACTCTTGTTTCCTTTTATTGGCCGAGGGAAACTGAGGCTGGCTTTCAATATCAAAATAACCAAGCATCTAATGACAGATGAGTAGATTAAGATATGATATATATATTAAAAAATGGAATATTATTCAGATATAAAAAATGATGAACTCTTGCCATTTGTGACATGAATAGAACTAGAGGGACTGTGCTAAGTGAAATAAGTTAGAAGGAGACAAGTACAGATGGTTTCACTCATATGTGAAATATAGAGAAACAAAGCAAAGGATCAAACAAAACCAAAGCGAAAACAAACTTCAGAAATCTGGCCTAAAAAATCAAGGTTCCCTGAAGAGGTTGAAAGGGTGGCTAGCAAATGGGGGAAGCTACCAATGAACTATGGTGGAGAACTACAGATGCCTTGATGATAGGTGTGATGTGGTATCATAAATCTAAAAAGATGTAAACCTATACCTCTGAATTATATACAGAGTTACAATCCAGTGTTAGCCTAAATAAAAAAAAATTAAAATAAAGGTAACCAAGATAAAGTTTATTTCATTTAGCTTTAAAAGTCAGTAATAATGCATTAGATGATGATTACTTATATATTGCAGTATATCATCACTTTTATTAATACCAAAAATGTTCTTTTAGTCATAATTTTACACATGTGAAGTCTAGGTAAGCAGTACTAAGACTGACATATCAGTTGGGTAATAGCCAACTTCCATCAGATTTCAAGGTACCAGTAGGATTAATAAAAATTAAAATATATACCTAATCGTTGCCTGTCTGTTGGTAGTGCTAATTGCTGTCATTGAAAAGACTGAATTGTTTAAGAAAAAGAGCAAGAAAGAGAAAGTCATTCTTCATTGAAGCTATCTCCCTGTATCATTGGGAGCCTATTTTTAGTACCTATAGAAGTCATGATTTTTGAATTTATTAGGGGCTGTGATGAATGATAAAACAAATCATCCATTTACATATCTTGACACTACTTTGGAGAATACTTATTTCTTACAAGCAAGTGTCACATTGTATATAAAAGCGGGCTAATTGTGTGCTAATCTGCATTATCTAGAATTCTCTGATGTGGTATTTTATCAATAGTAATATTAATTTTACTTATTACAAATGTATGAAATATCTTCAAAAACCTTTTTCTTTTATAATTTCTGCTCTCTTACATTGTATAATTTTGCATTCAGCTGTTAATTAAGATTAGGAATGCAAGTTGTAGAATACATATCCACTTTAAACTATCAAGCTTTTATAATACATGAAAATACTAATATTTTATCCAATTTAAATGTAAAAAGAGAGAAAGCATTTACGAACATTACTAGATGTTGTGTTTGTTTTCATGGTTTTTTTTCCACACAATTCAATAGTTTCCTTGATCTACTGTTTCTTACAGAAATCTGCCATGCTTTGTGAACTTCACTTTCTAATCTCATACAGCAACCCTTCCTTTATGTTATTTCTGCTCTCCTTGGTCCCAGAACAGTAGGGTTGCCTTGACAAATCTATTCAAAAGCCATTCCTCAGCCTTTATTGGTGGGGACCAGGGCCCTTTGAAATTCCCTCCTCACTGCAACACAGCTGACATCTTCTTCCAGACAGAATGAATTAAGAAAATACAATAAGATACTTGATCTACCAGTCAAGGATCTTTCCACAGTGAGGACGGATTCCATGGTGCACAACCAGGGCAGCAAGCATCCAAATATACACAATACATGCTTGTTTACCAGAATAGCAATCAGTGAATTTTTCCAACATGATTGATAGGATGATTTCTTTTAAAATGAAACCTGTCTGGAAAATCAGAGAGAGAGTATGAGAGAGAGAGAGAGAGAGAGAGAGAGAGAGAGAGAGAGAGAGAGAGAGAGAGAGAGAGAGAGAGAGAGAGAGAGTGTGTGTGTGTGTGTGTGTGTGTGTGTGTGTGAGAGNAGAGAGAGAGTTTGAGAGAGAGAGAGAGAGAGAGAGAGAGAGAGAGAGAGAGAGAGAGAGAGAGAGAGAGAGAGAGAGAGAGAGAAAATGTGTGTGTGTATGTGTGTGTTTGTGTGTGTGAGAGAGAGAGAGAGAATGTGGGGGAATATTTTGGTAATGTTTTTAAAGCTCATGAAGTTCATCACATTATTTAAAACCAGATTTCAAATAAAGACTTAAATATATGGAAAGAATACAGCTACTTTTATTTCATTTGTCTGAGTTGTAAATCATCTTTATCTTGGAAGTGATCTTTAATATTGGAGGTTTTGTGTTCTCAGACACACAGCTACAATTCACCAAGTTGTGTTTCTTTTGAACTATTTTGATACAGCCCTCTTAGTACCAATTTGATTAATAATTAAAAGGTGGTACGTTTATAAGAGCCAAATTTTGAAGAATAAATGAAAATTTTATTCTAATATTAGAAATACTGTAGCTTAAAAATCTAACTCTTTCACATACTTAAATTAATATTTATTTCTACTAAAAGTTAAAAATGGATACCTTTTTAATTTCCATTCGTTTTTATCTCTGTATGCATTTGTTTACTTTTTAGCCATCTAGCGTTCTCTTTGAAATATATCATGGTTCACAGAAGATTACATATTTTCTTGACACCAGCATAGATGATTTGCTGAATTACAGAAGATAAACTTTATTTCACATTCATGTTATTCATGAATAATTACTGTTTACATATGAAAAAATATTTACAGTGTTTGAAAAATAAATTGAATATACTTCTTAGTGATTCATTATATAGGACAAATTAATCTCTGCTGCCTAAAGTGTTGGTTTGGCTTAAATTATGTTTCAACAGAAAATTGTCTGTGTTATATTGCAGAACTGTTGTAATTGGGTCTCTAGCTCAGAACCACTAGACACATCAGTGGAATCCATGCTGCCTGACTGTCCCCGAGTCTCAGCAGGTATGTGTTTTGATAAGAGATGTATGATTTCTTTTTTAAGGTGAGAAATATGCTAATGAAATTTAGCGTTCTGTTTTGTGAATTAAGCATGTTGTTTTGCCTTGAATCATTGAATGAATTATTGGTAACATATGGCATGGGTCTGATCCACTAACAGGAATTTGTTAAGTGACTGAAAATGCTTACCCACAAACTCACTAAAGATGAGTAGGTGAAACAATTTGAAAGTAATATAGGCAGTTGGACCATACAGAGATAATATGTACATAAAAAGTTGATTAAGACATGAACTTCATAGCCATACAGAATCTCAAAATATTTGCCTCTGATTGAGTAACAACCAATAAGAATCAAGGGTAGAAGAGAAATTGCTGTGACCTACAGTATTTAGAAAAACATTTCATGAAATATATTCTGGATGGACCTTTATCATTCATGGCTGATAGTTATTCTTTCACCACTGGTGTCCTCTAATTTCAAGGCTGAAAGATAAAAGTAAATTATTAGTAGCCATTACATCTTACATTAGAGGGTAAGGGAAGAATGGAAGAAAAAAGCAAAAATACATAGTAAACATATAACAATATCAAAATAAGGGCAAAATGTTCATAAACTATTATAACTCATTTTTGCAACCGATCATATAGTTGTAGCTGATATTTATAACTGACTTCATGCCATATTCCCTTTGCTCTCTCGAGATGCACTTCATGATCACTTCAACTGATCATGGTTCCTTGCTAGGTAGGATGACCCACACCTTCATTCCTGAAAAGTCTGGGTCATAAGTAATGCTCCATGAACTATATCCTATAGTTTTCAATTGATACTAATTGTGGGACGTACTAGTAGATGTCCTAGAGGGTTTCTGCATTGAAAACATACTCCTCTTTTCCCTTATCTTGTAGGGGCAACTCAATTTTACCTTAGTAATCTAGATCAGTCACCCCAAATAGTAGAGTAACACTCTCCCTTGTGTGTTGAGTCAGTGGTATAAAAAGTTGCAAGATGCCAGTGTCAGCTTCCAGCTTAATGAATCATTGTTATGTCACCTAATAGATCTTTAGGTAAATAGAGCCTGAAGTCACAGAATGGGAAGCAACAGTTTTGCAAATAGATCACTAAGGGTAATAGGAAGAGGGGCTAGTCCCATTCATTCCAGAGCTGGAGGAAATAACAGAGTACATTAAGTGCTAATTTATAGCAAATAACACTTTCTGAAGACCACTGTCTTAGCCCCACAAGATATTGTCACCAAAGGAGACACCATAACTGAAACATAAAAAAGTCCTTCCACCATTCTATCAGACCTGCTGCTTAAGGGCAATAGAGAACAGTGTAAGATCAGTGAGTGTTGGAAGACTAGGCTCTTGGCCTTTCATTTGCTCTCTGGTAAAGACCAGCTTCTTTCTTATGAGTTGCTCCATGGAGAATCCCACATGACAAGAAATCAGTATGACGGGGCAAGTGCCAGTGAGGACCTGATGCATGCCAACAGGCAAGTGAATGACACTGTTATAGGATCCTCTCCAAGTTGACCCTTGAGATGTGGAAACCTCAACCCATTCCTAATGTGGCCTTGTCGGAGACCCTGATTAGAATCACCCACCTAAGCCATGTTCAAATTCTTGACCATCAAAAACTGTGATAAATGGATAATGTTTTAATCCTTCATAATCAGGGAAATGCAAATTAAAACCACAATGAGATACCACCTTACACCAGTAAGAATGGCACACATCAAAAAAAACAACAACAACAATTGTTGGTGAGGATGTGGAGAAAAAGGAACTCTACTACACTGCTGGTGGGAATGCAAGTTAATCCAACCACTATGGAAGGTTGTATGGATGTTCCTCAGTCTACTAAAAACAGAGCTCCCATATGACCCAGTAATCCCACTTCTAAGGATCTGCCCAAAGGACACAAAAACACTGATCCAAAAGAATACCTGTACCCCTGTGTTTATTGCAGCACTATTTACAATCGGTTAGACCTAGAAACAACCGAGATGCCCAAAAGTAGATGACTGGATCAAGAAGATGTGGTACATACACACAATGGAATACTATTCAGCAATCAAAAATGATAAACTAGGACCATTTATAGAAACATGGATGGAGCTAGAAGGAATTATACTCAGTGAAATAAGTCAGAAGGCAAGAGAAAAATATCAGATGGCTTCACTCTTAGGAGGAATGTAAAGAAACAACTACCAAAAAAAATAACAAGAGAAACTCAAGGAAATGAATAATTACAACCAAAAACAAACAAACAAAAACACAACAAGAACAAAAGGACAAAGACAAACCAGAAGTATCATTCTGGGGGAAGGTGGGATAGAGACCGGCATGAGGACAGGAAGAACACAAGGGACTGAGGTGATGGTGCACAGATGAAATGATGGTGGGAGTTCCCTGGGGACTACAAATGATATCAAATATAAATAAAATCTAAAAACTGTAATGTTTTAATCTGCCATTTTGGGATGATTGTTCCATAGCAGTAGAAAATTAATACAAAAGACTTAAATTTCAACTCTGGTGATCTGTCACTTGAGCCTAAGTAGAAACAACCTTAAAATTTTTTGAGATAAAATCTTGTAAGGCTTGTCTTTACTTTAATACCTTAGGATTTAAGAGCAACACTTTCTTTAAAAGCACTAAAAAGTTCACTGAAGACAGTTCATTCCTACCCTTTCTTACCCACTACTTGATAGACTTTGCTATATGGTTTATCAAAAACAATACATATTAAGTTTATTCTATACTACACTCAATGGATTTTATACTGACTTGTCTTAACCTTAAGTTCAGCTCTTTCCTGCCCCAATTTTTTCTTAGCACAGAATTTTCTATTCTTTGTAACCTTCTATCTCCTATGAGATTTTGTTCTGAAAAATTTGACTTAATCAAGAGATTTCATATTCACACCTCAGCATATGTCCATTTATTCTTCAAATATTTATTGGTCACTTACTATTATCCTTAAACAGCAGACTTAATAGAATGATAGAATTACTGTTCTGCATGGTGGGGACAAAGCAGTGGATTATAGCTTGTAATGACTATCTTTTTCCCAGAAATTATTTTTAGAAAGTGTTTCCTGACTGTCTGCTAGTGGACAGGCTCCTTCTTTTGAAATTGTATTTAACATGAAGTTGTGTCAAATAAGAGGGCCTTCACTTCCAGCATTTTCCAGGGTTACTTATAAAGCACTGTACAGATTTTCATCCATTGGGTTCATCCATCCATTTCAAACCATTGGGTTTCCCCTGAGAAAGTTCTTAAAAATGTTAAATGGTATAACATGATCAAATAGGATTTTAAAGAAAGATTAACTTAGTAAATGGACAAAAGAGAATATCAGATGATTTTCCTTACATGTGGCATATAGAAAAACTGAACAAAGGATCAAAAAAAAAGCCAAAACTTGCAAGCTGACCATAGATCTGAGACATACATCTGGGGATAGAGTGGGGTCAAAACCAGAGGGAAGAGTGCAGGGGACTGTGGTGATGAACCACAGGTCCTATGGTGGTGGGAGAACTATGGACTACACCTGAGGGAAGAAATAATTCTGTATGAAAATTAACAATGATGTAAGAAAATAAATTTAATTTAAAAAAGAGAGAAGAGCAAGAAGCCAGAGGCAGTAGACTAAACAGACTGTGATGATAAAGGAAGCATATTAAGTTGATGGTGTGAGCTGGAATGGTGGCAGTGGGAATGGAGAGGGTAAGAGAGCACCAAAAAATATAACTGGGAAGAATCTACAATCCTTGATGATAAATAGATTGAATGTGGAAATAAGGGAAAGGGAGGAGACAGTGATAATCTCCAGTAAAAGTAACTGGAATAATGAATATAACATTTCCAGAAGTTTAGAAGGGTTAAAAGAGGAAACATTAAAAGATAAGAGATGAAGAAATTGTGTTTTGACCTATTTGAAGTGATGAGAGGAAATTCACGTGGAAATAACTACAGGTTGCTGAAGTACCTTTGAAATTCTTGAAGTTTTTGATCAATAATCCCATTATATTTAATTTAAAATGTTAAAGATTTTTAAAATGTTCTGAGCACAAGTTAGTAATAGATATCCAGATCATACATTTAATTTAGTGAAGTCTCTTCTTTCCAGCTTTTCAAATTATCTACTTTTCTTAAGTTTTGACATACCTTCATCCTTTGGCTTGATCTTTCATGGTTTTCACAGTGAAATTACATGTAAAAAGATATAATCATTCAATCTTATATTTTTCCCTTTATAACTAAATATTTCCCTTTACAAAAAATAGATCTATCTGTTTTTCATTATAACTTTGTTTTTTGACTGTTTTTTTTTACTTATAAATATATATTTTTAAAACAGATTTAACAAAATTTTAAGTGGTATTTAAATGTAACTAATTATTTTCAGTACAGTCATGTTTTTCATTTTTTTTAAACAACTGTAATATATAACAATTCCATATTTAGGAGTGACAGTGTTGTACCTTATATTCCAAATGAAGCCTGACTTTTCAGTAATAATACTATATAGTGAATAGGGGAAATCTGTGGCAAATATGTGTCAAATGAGTAGTTCCTCCACTTCCTTCTATTGTAGTAACAGTAGTTTCTTACTAGTAAAATCATCCAGTTTAAAAACAGTTATTGAGGGAATTGCATAATAGATAAATTGGATCAATATTTATTGTATAGCCTGCATTCTGATGATTTGTTTGTATGTTATAAAATGACAATAGACCTATCTCACTCATAGAGATGTTATGAAATGTTAGGACAATTTTTATAGCATCTAGAGGAGGTATTTGTAGTTTCTCAGAAGGAAGTTACCTCAAAAGATTATGTGTTATCATGTTGAGACATGAAACTGAGCCCTCCAAATTACCTAGTTTTATAAATGAATGATGAATCAATAAAAATTGATTAAATATATATGTATATATATAGTGGTACTCTAATTTTCATTAGTTATTTTAAAATTTTAGGCTATGAGTTTTTTTTAACTAGTATCTTAATCTAGAGAAGTGAAAAAGCAATTGCAGAAGTATTCTGTCTTCTGTATCCTTGTGTCTAAATCTGTTTATAAGCAACAATAACATTTGTTTTCTTGTGTTCTCTGTGACATTAATGAGCCACAAAATGTTACATAGAAACCTGGGCCATAAAAAATACAGTGAAGAAGTCAAAAGAAAAGCTAATAGCTGAAAGAAAAGTGACCAATAGGACATGGAAATCTAGGAACAATATAGCTGAAGAATCATTGGGGTTGCTGTTAAGATGGAAATTAGAAATGATCTTGTGTGGTATGCTGCTCCCCAAAAATAGATAATGTAATTTTTGACTGTGTATGAGAAGGCAGTTCCCCAGATTGAAAGGAAAGTAAAACAAATCTTTGAAAACAGGCACGGTTCAGAGCATTGATATCTTCTGACTTTTTACAAGCATAGCCACAGTTTGCTTTGCATGGCATGTAACTCATTGCGAGCCTGGTGCTAACTGGACCTAAGTTTGGGTAAGAGCTGCTACTAAGGTTTATATACTATCAGCCTCCACCAGCTGCACCCCCTTTTGGCCTCTCTGCGCACATGAGTTCAGTCTAGATGCTTTCAGTCATTGAATATTTACAGCAAAACCAGTCATTACTCTAGGTGCCAGGGACATAGTAATGAGTTACAGGAGATAATGGTCTTACCTGGAGTTTACATTCAAGTAGGAGAGATAGACAATAAACAAGACAAATAAGGAATGTATATAGTAAGGTAGATAGTGGTAATTGGTGTGGAAAAACAAAATAGAAAAGGTCTGAAATACGCTTTTTGAATTTTTAGTAACTAAGGAAGGACGTGCTGAGAAGTATTATCTGGCATATTTCCAGTCCTGATCTGTGCCTCCCACTGACAAAGGCAGTGTTTGCTTATCTGAAATTAGGTATAATTTTTCTAGACTTCATGTATCTACTCAACTCCAAAATCTGTATGCTGTTCCCTCCCAGTAGTCTCTTGTTCTGTTTCCTTGACAACCCGACCTGTCACCCCCACTTGATAAGTTCCCTCAGATTAATAGTAACCATAAAGCACAAGTACCAATAAATTATAAGCTTATTCTGCTCTTCTTTAAGTGGCACATACAGAAAAGGACATTAATATGGCACCCTACCATTTACAGATGAGGTTGTTTATGTCTGGAAGTGAATGAATGGGACCCCTCTTGGCTCACTTGAAGGGTGAAGTGATCAGAATCTTAGCATCCCTGTGACCACTTTGTCATCAAGCTCACAAGATAGAAATCTCGACGTCACAACTTCACTTTTTCACCCTCCTGGACCTAGATTCACTAGAATTTTGGTCTAGATCTTGGCTACCTGTTTCTCCCAGAACTTGTATTATTCTCATTTTTCCTAGCCTCTGTCAAGACTTGGAACAGGTTTTTCTCTATTTTAGCCAAATCTGGGCACATCACAACTAGAAAGATATCACCATAAACTTTAAGAAAAAAAAAAAAAAACAGGAAAAAGGAGCCATTGTAGATGGCTTACGGGTTAATAATTAAACTTCTTAAATTTCTATCTTTAGATAATCCTGTCTTGGTTCTAGATGTGAAAGAAGTAAATCATGACCTAATTTGTACCTAATTGTCAAGACCCCTTTCTCCACCAGAACAAAAAGTTGAAATTTACAATTTCTATGAAAATTTGAATGGTAGAAAACCCTAATTTTTCTTTGCTTAAGTAGTCCAGATTGACTGTTTACACTGGCTGAATTTACTGAATATTTGCTACATATTCGCTTTATTACTGAAAATACATCTTAAGGGAATGACAATGAGGAGTTCTATCTCTTGTTAGTGAACAATCACTTCTTTCTAAAGATAACAGTGAAAAATCAACAGTAATTGCTTCTAGAATTTGGAGTCATTCAGAATGTGTAGACAAGTGGAGCTGCCTGATATGTCTAATATGTTTGAGACACAGCTCAAATTAATTAGGTAATTGAAAATCTATACTTTGCCTTGTAAGCAGACCTTAAAATTCTAGGCACATTAGCATATATGAAACTGTATCACATTCTGACTACATGTACAGCTCAAGAATTGTAGCATTCCTCTTTCCACTCAAAAAATATATATGCTGATCCTTTAAGTGATGTTTTTGTTAACCAAATAACACTTTCAGACAGTTTTTGTTGGTGACTGTAGAACTGCCCTTGTAGCTGCTATTCATCAGTTAGTTTCCTTATTCATTGCTCTAGGCTACCTTATAATTATTAGTTAATAGAAGGGATGAGTTTTCTAGAAGTTGACCACCAGAAATTCTTGTGTTTTTGGTGAATCACTCATTATAATTAATTGGAATCAGGAATCTGGAGGAAGAAACTGATTAAAGAATCATTTAAATTAACCTACCTAAATATGTGATATTTCTGTAGATCACCAATATTTGCCCTGATTATAATACTTCATCAGTTCAGTGTTATCCTGTGATTTTGATTCTTTCTGTTTTCCAGTAATCACAGTGAATATAAGTAATCTCATTCCAGAAATCTCACTAAAAAAAAATAAATTAAAAATAGTCACCATGTTTTTTACAGCTTTCTGAACCAATTTGTGAAAAATCCTTGGAAGAATTTGGCAGTAAAGGTGGCAACTCTCCTTTTACAGAGCTAACTCTTCCCTTTAAAGATTAAAAAAAAAAAAAAAGGATTTTTAACTAATTATTTTTGGAATGCTTTTGGGTAAATAACTAAATAATATTAATTGTATTTGTGGTTCAAAATTATAAGTTTGAGTTAATGTGAAAGAGCTATTACTTCTATTGATTGTGTCCATAGCTGTGTCTCATGGCTCTTAATGCTCTATCCCTAATTGCTGGGAAAGTAAGTCAGGACCACTGTATCTAAGACAGAAATTTTCATGCTTTCTACCATATGTTAAGTATTGATCTCACTTCTGGTGGCTGTCTGTGCTTCACATGTCATCTATTTCTCTTTCCCTCTGTCAACTCTGTCTGGGTCACTGCTCTTGATGTCTCTCTCTCTATTTCCATCTAACTCTCTGTTCCCCCCACCCCCCTTTTTCTTTCTTGGTTTAGACTCTGTATGACTCTTCTCTTACAATTTGTGTCTTCTGTGTCTCACTGGCTTCAGTCTCCACTACATAGAGACTTTTTCCTGCAGTCTGTGGAATTACATCTTCCTCAGCCCACAGTTTCTGCCTGCCCTGTCCCAATCATGTAGTTTGCCTGGATCCGCTACCCCAAACTTCTTTCACTGTATGAGATGTTCCTCCCTAAAGCCACAAAGTCTCTGCTCTTTCCCACATGTTCCCAGTCTGCTCCTATCTACACCCTTCGTGCCTGCTCTGTCTGTCTTCTCACAGAAAGACATCAAGACATCAGTGATAAATCTGTACTGGCAAAAATATTCCCAAAACATACCTCTTCAGAGAAACTGCCTTGCTTTCTAGAAGTGATTCAGAGCATCTAAAGTAAATATTCTTTGGTACTGAAATGGAAATCCAAAGTAAACATTAAGTGCTATAAGCCAAATATTTTCTACTTACAAAATTTCAAGATGTTCTAAGTTGTTATCAGTATTTTAAAAGTAAAGGTATATTTTAGTTTCAGTTTCATATTTCTTGAAATATAATCCTTCCACAAAAATAATTCCACTTAATAGTAAATTTGATCAGTGACTTTGGTTTTTAGATATGAAATTGATTTACAGATTTTGACATCTGTATATTCTTTGAGAATTAGTACTAGTATTTCTATCCTTTTTGTCTGCTAAAATCTAACAATCCATATATTACCTAGTCATTTAATATAATGTGCAAATAAATAAAAAATCACATCTCAGTGATATGATTTTGAATAATCTTATGGCACAATCCTGGACAGAATTCACTTGTATTATAAAACTTCTTAATTTCTAAAATACTATAGAAGTTACTTGTTGGAAAATATGGCAAAGAAATATAAACATCTTTAAAGCTTTGTGTAATGCTGAACTCTTATAGATGAGACTGAAAAAAAACCCTGTATTAAAATTTTCTAATAACCTTCTAAAATCACTTTTGGCATAGAGAGTCTTTTATTTTTAGCTGAACTTTCCATTGTTTTCCTAAAAAGCAATATGAATTATTTCAGATTTTTACTTTTATTTGATTTTGATAAATTTTCTTCAAAGAAATTTAGTCTTCTATTTTAATTTATATAGCAAAGTAGCTATACCTTCCATACATAGTTTCCAGAGGGGAAGTGCTTTTATTTAAACTAAATGTTGCTATTTTCAGGTCACATATACAGTGAGTAAATATCATCAACACATGAGAAAACTATTTCTCATACATGCGGAACAGATGATATGCAGTTTGAATTTTACATAAAAAGTGTAGTCTTCTATAATAATTGCTATAGTTTAGAATTTTGCAATACTTCTTTTATAAGAAATGGTCCCTCAAAGTTATTTCTTTATGCTTTTCTTCAAAGCATATGAAATCAATATAGGAAGCAAATCTCAGATTTTAGAAAATCTGATTTCTGTTATTTTACCAATTAATTTTATTTCCCCTAAAATTAGAGCCTTAATTCCATACCTTGCCCCATGCTTGCTATCCTTGATTCTTATGAGGCAAAAAACTGTATTTTGCCTTTAGTTCCACAAATATTATTTGAGCACTTAATATGTACTATGCATAATTATAGACTCTAAAAGTATCAAAATGCCTGGACATGACCCATGCCCCTCAAGGTCCTTGTAAACTCCTTGAAATAAGTCTTGTGTTTGTTCCTCCTTGTTCCTAATAAGATGATGATCATTGAAATAGTAGGGGTGAAGAAGAAGGTTAAGAACTTAGAAATTCCTTTAGAACCCAAAAGTAACTCTTGGTTCACTGGTGCTCCACTACTAAAAGTCAGAACATCTAAAAGAATCCATCTTCCTTCTATGCTATTATGAGATCCTGACTCTAGATATACAATCCAAATGAATTTGTTACTTTTCATTTTTAATTTTTTAATAGTAGTAAAGTTAGCAGTTATAAAGAAGAGCTTTGGGTTCATCATGACTGGCAAATTTCTACTCTGCCAAGCATGTGGAAAATAATTCTGTAATATGGCGAGATGACAGTCTACAACCACACTGTCTATAAAATTAGGATAACAGTGGTACGATCTCTTTGGGTTATAAGTCAGAATTAAGTTAAATAATCCATTTAAAACTGTTAAAAATTATACCTAGTGTGTAATTAGGACTCAGTAAATACAGGCAGACCTTACTCTTTAGGGTTTTAATTTATACAAATTTCGCTTACCACAGTTTAGTTAAATAACATCAGCCTCCCCTAACCCCCCCGCAAAAAACAAGGTTAAGTATCAGTTACTACAAAATATTGATTTGGAATAATCGCATTACATGTAAATCTCTTTGTGAATAACAGAAGCACATCATGAGTAGTGGTCAATGATACCACTTTTTCAAAATCTGTCATTGGCTGATATTGCTCATCTGTACTCAGTTCACACACAGCACTGTCATCCATTTTATGAACATGGATGTTCAAAAGAGACTTGGCCAACAAAGAGGAAAGTGTAGCAAAGAAATAAAATACTGAAAGTGAAATTAGAAAGTGTTTGTGACGGAAAAGATGAAGATATCCCAGAGGAAGTGATGCTAGCAAAAAAAAAAACAAAAACACTTCATATCAAATGAACTCTCAGAGATATTTCACGACATTGGATGTCGTGAAATATCTCTGTCGACAGCTGATCCAAACTTCAGGAGTATGACTATTTGCTGAGGCTTAGAAAAGATTTGCTTGAACTGTGTTACAAGTTATCTGACAAGAAGGCAAGCCCTGCTCAAACTATTCTTAGTAAGTTTTTTACAGAGAAAGTGCTCTAATTATCAGTGTTTCTAATGCTTGAAGTTACATTGAACTAAAAATAAAATTGATTTTACTATTTTTTTAATTCCATTATTCAATTTTAGCTGACAATAAGGATTTTTAATGTTTGGACAAAATATTTTAAAGTCACAGAACAGAGTCATGGTTTTTTCCATTGATTATTATGATCATTCTGTATGGTTGCAGTTTGTATAGTCATTTCAATTTCCTCCTTATTTCACATTATGTTTATTGAAATAAAGTAGGTTTAAGTAATTGTATCTGCTTTGGGAACTACAGGTTTATATCTCTACAAATACATATTTTCACTTCTGCCCACAACCAGTGCCCCAATAATCCTCCACTTGTACATAGCCATTTTCTAGTCTGACACTACCAAAAGCAAAGACTTCCTAAAGTGTTATTGTTAGAAATTATTTTATCCAAAAAGGAAATACTTTAATTTTAGAGAAACTATTCAGTGCTTTTCAATATTTGAAAATGAAAACTTTCTATTATTTCTCTCCTGCTTCTCTCTTTGTATTTTCTAGACTAAGTCCTGATTAGTTGTATATCACCATGGGCCTTCCAATATATCTTCTACAGAAGTATAGTATTTAAAATCCCTGATTTTCCTATTGTTCATTATTCTACTTTATTTCCTCATTTTCCTTGGTCTATTTAAATTCCATGCTAGCCCTTTCCCTCTCATTCTTCCTCCTGCTAATATCCTGTTCATCCATAGTCTTCATCAACCCCTGAAAGTATACCAGTTCTTTCATATGTGACCTTCCTTTCAAAATGACATCTGTCCTGGAACATATTCTTATGAGAAATTTATTTAAATTCCTTGGTTTCTTCTTTACTTTTCATCTACATTTCTGTCAACTGTAAAAGACCAATGCCTTTCAAGAATTTAAATTATTACAAGAAATTCTTTGCAAGAAAAATGTAAATTTTAACAGAAAGTAGACACTTGCTAATGATATCATGGTTGGCAGCAAAATAAAAATAAGTGATGTGTGCTTCCACTGTATACCTTTTTGAGCTTCTAAACCACACGAATGTATTCTTGAGTATTCAAATAATGAGTAAATAAAATTTATTATTAAATAACGATAATGCAAACCTTGCTTTCTGTTAGATTCACAGCTGGTCTGATATTCTAGAATTGCTTTCTAGTTTCTGAAGGTGAAACTTTGTTCTGTCTGATGTTATTTGTACGTACATAGAATGAAGACCAGGCTACTGGGAGCTCACATAGTAGACTCTAGACAAATAAATATGGATCAGGACGTGTGTTTTGATCAAAAGAGAGGCTGATATTCTGGTTGGTTATCTTTAAGACATTTGGAATCATGGTGAGATAACTTTGGAAGAAGACTCAGTTTTATGAGCTGACATTATTTCCTGTCTAAAGCCAAGGACTTTGTCAGGTCTTAAGTGCTCAAAAGCAATTTTAATCTACAAATATAGATAAAGTAACTGTGTAGGAAAATATTTACTTATACTTTTAAGTCTGGTTCCGTCTCTTGAATTTCTCATGATCATTGTTATGTTTCATATTACCAAATATGTGTTTTATTTTTCATAAAAAATATGAATATCCCTATTTGGCCTATCTCAATTCATAGTTTCTTTCCATGACATTGCATTGAGTCCTCCACACTATAATAATGGTAGTGCATCAAAATCAACTAATTTGGAATATTTAACCAAAAAATCTTCAACTAAAAAAGCACCTAACAGATTCTTCTTTTTTTATTTATATACAACAATAATAATAATAAACACAACAGAGTTTCTTCTATAAACAAAAATTCTATTCTACTTCTCTGTGCCCATGTCACATTCTCAATTACAAGTTTCATTGGCCATAAGCTGTAATTTCTGTTAGGTGTATCTTACTGTGAAGTATAAAGGAAGATTTTTATTAAACCAATGTGTAGTTCATGCTCTAAAGTATAAGGAGAGTACAAATTTGAATATAGAAGATAGTGACAGTACCTTGACTAGAGAAATACATACAAAAATATCCTTAAATCTTTTCTTCTGAAACAGAGCAAACAACTAAAAACTTTGTTTAAATCCTGTTTGACATAACAAGAACCTTTAAATTTTTTCTGTCTAGGACTGTCTATGAATATATCTGACTCATCACCGTAGTGCCTTTCAACTCAGCCCTGCTCCACTCCTGTCTTTTACAAATATTTAAAATTCGTTAAGCCTTCTAGCGAACACTCTAGGGTTTTTACACTTAACATTATTTAAATGTACAGGAAGTTCATCGCTCATGAATATCACAAATCTACAAAATAAAATGGAAGGATCTCTCTCTGTATACTCTAAATTTCTTTGTAGTCTCTGACTATGTAGTTGGTCATATTTGTGTCACCAGCTTTTATTACTGAGCAGCAATTATATCAGAGCAGGGTAATTTTTTAAAATAACAAAATTAAGTAAAATTAAGTTCATCAATACACAGTTAAGAATATCAGGAAATTCTGTTGGCAATGCTACACATTCTAATTTTTCTCTACATATTTTATAAGAATAAAAGCATTTCATATTACTCTTATTCACAGGTAACTTTCCTTCCATGGAATTCTTGTCCTCTGTTATCTCCTATGTATTGGTAGAAGAGTGCTAATGTTATCTGTTTGTGAATTTATCACACAGAATAAAAATTGGTCCTATTTAGTGACTACATTTATTTGATTAATTTTTTCCCCTTGTTATTACAACTGTGATGTTCTTTAATGCATTACTTTACCTTGAGGTATCAATATTTCCTTAACTGCATATCTTGTCTTTGCTGTCTCACTTTTCTTGTAAAGTTCACATTCATTGTTTCAGATTTTGAGATAGTTTACAGTGCACTAAATATTGTTATAAAGTGTGATGTTAGTTCTCTCCTTGTGGGGTAGAAGGATCTTTCCTTATTGTTCTCAGTCCCATGGTTTTGCTAAATTCCTGACTGGACTTCTTAAACCAAGAGCAAGACTTTAAGACCTCCCAGTGACGTGTTTCTGGATCTTGTCTCTTATCTTTGCTATCTGTCTTGCTCTTTGACATGATTCTTGGGACCTATACCTGCCCTTCATCTGATAGTCCCTTTATTTCCTATTGCCTCATCAGTGCTATGTTACATGCAAAGTGAGGGAAACCATAAAATTAGCAGCCTCTGGGCCTCCCTGGTGGCGCAGTGGGTTAAGCACATACTATGAAGCAAAACCGCAGTCACTGCAGCATGAGTTCAATCCCTGCCTCTGGCCAGGGAGGGGACCCACATGGCGCAGCAGACCTCTCCTACCTCGCCCCCTGCTCCCCTCAGCAGTATGTTTCAGTCAATCTGCCTGTTCTGCTCCCCACTCTTGTCTGGTTAATCCTCTCACCTCCCGCGATTCTGGCCTGTACCCCAGCTCTTGTATGCATAAATAAATAAATCTTAAAAAAAATGTAGAAGCCTCTAGTCTGGCCTACCCTCTCTGATTTGTATATCATTTTATATCTTCTGGTCTGCTGTTGATTTAATTATATTCAAAAAGGAAGGGATGCTTTGGAGACTCTGATAGAGAAATAAAACTCAGAAATTCTTGAACAGCATCCTATCTGCTTATCTAGAACATGAACAGCTTTGGGGGAGATGCATTTGGAGAAATAAGGATGCAAGAGTGATCTTCCCAGCCAATGAGATGACTGGAAAGAATGTTGTAACTCAAAACCAGATCTCTCTCACATCTGGGTGTTTTTAATGCACTTACTATACTCAGAGCATCATGGAAAGAAGTATATTAGCACATCATTTGGCATGTAAAATCAAAATAAATGCTATTTATAGTGTCTATGTGGGGGTTCCATAACTTTTAGGTGGAAGCTAAGAATGAAACTCCAGCTGTTGAAGGCAGTCCATGCATGAGTGGAAGGCATCAGGCTCAGAGTTTATAGCAAACATTTCCCAAGAGAAGAGAGGAAACTTGAATCAAGCCCTAGAATATTATTTTTAACTTTCCACTCTTTTCTTCATCTTCCAACTAGTAGCTCTTGGTAGCTCATAATTGCTGTCTTAGAATAGAGAATAGTTAAGGAGAGCCTAATAATATAAATCCTAAGACTTCGTGCATCTCTGCATAAAACTAGCTCCCTTAATTCCAATGATCCTAATAATAGAAAACTGTTAACTTCTCTTTGGGCAAGTGTAGCTGTCCCAAAGCTACACTTTGGGTGTAGCGGTCCTACTTTCCTGACAATTTCTCCCTCATTTAGATTATAAATACACAGGAAACTGGGACCATGATTTCTTATTCTTACTTTGTAATTCTCTATGGAGAATTGTAATCTCTATGGAGATTGTAATCTAATCACAGTTAGTGAGTGGTCTCTGTATTTACTGAAGGTGATGGATTAGCCCTTCAAGCACCCTAACCCAGCAGTGCTGGTTGTCTTGGACATTCCCATCACCTGCCTTTCTCTGATTTCTATTTCTGTTCTAACCAAATAGTGTGCTCCTGCTTTTTTTCCCTTATCACCCCATCTCCAGAGCACATTACATATACTTTTAAGGAGATGTCAAAACTTCCCTTAAGAATATGGGCCTTACTTGTGGCAGCACCATATGCATAAACTAGGAAATATAAGCACACTAACAGATGAGATCTGACCAAGTACAAAGAGAACCTTAATTGATAGTGCCCAAGTTAATTTTGAAACCCATTAAGTTAATATAGCCTTAATTTTTAATTTAGCAAATGTCTTAACTACTTGCTTTAACTTGGTGTAAAAAACTTTCCTCAGATTCACTTGAACTCACTTTTTTCCAATTTACTGAAGATATTTTTATTCAACTAGTGTTTTGTGACAATGAACTTTTTCTCTGATGTTCTCTATTGCAGATGGGCTGATTTCAGTATGTGGGCCTTAGTTTATTAATTTTATTTTTATAAAATTTATTAATTTTATATATCATCATATTTTGTGATATTTTTACTCTGTTTAGCAAACACTGGTTGCTTTGTAATTCTGAAAAAAAAATAGTATGTTTGTACACCTGGAAAAAATGGATACCAGCAAAATTATTAAATGAAATGTTATATATTGCAAAATGTTTTTCATAGACTGTCATCTTGAAACCTAACTCCAGGCAAATGTGGAAGTCTTTTCACCCTTATTACATAAGAGATTCATTTACTTAACTTGTAGTGGATCAGACAAGGACCCTGATCTTCACCAGGAAACATTCTAGCCACGGTCGAGTGGAGATGTACATACAAAAATAATTAAATATACAGCTGATAGGGATAATTATTAATTTCCCAGTTTTTCTTTTCCCTCTACCATTGCTTCAAGGCCATTTCTACAACTTCGTTACCTCAAGTGTTGAGTTGATTCCGGCTTGTGGTGCTGCTATTTTCATGGAGTAAGTGTTTAAGGGCCTTGTTCTAATACAGAAGAGAAAGGATCAAGAGATACCTGGAAGAGTCAAGATTATGATTACTACACTGCAACATAATGTGCTTTACTGTCAGAATTATAAAAGTAAATACTCATTCTTTCCGCAAACCTTTATTGAGCAGTGTCAGTCAGGGTTCTGTCACTTCCAGTCTTTATAATACCTACTTGCATGACTTTTTAAGTATTTTATACTCGATTAGAGAGACATAAAATAATTACTGATACAAGTTACTATAAAAACATGTATCAAGTATAAGTAGAGTGCATCAGAAGCAGTAATGAGCAAGCTGTCCCTGTGAGGTGCCTCTAAATTGATTCTTAAAGGTAACTGGAAATACAGCTTGCTTCACTTATTCGTAAGCCTTTACTTAACACCTTCTGTTATCCAAACATAGTGGTAGGCACTGTAGACACATCAGTGAACTAGACTAAGTTCCCGCTCTCTTGGCAGTGAAGAAGCAGACAATAAATAGAATTATTACATATTAGGTGGTGATACCTGCTAATACAAAAAAATAACTAATTTGAAAAATAGTGATATAGGGTATTGTTTTTGGCAGGGAGGTCAGCAAGACCTCTCTAATGAGAGGACATTTGCACAGTCCCAAATAATAGGAGATCTTGAAGTAGGGAGAATGATAAAGGCATAATAGTTATGAAAAGCATGTCATCTTTAGGCAGAGTGAGTTATTCCACTGGGTACAGGGAAAGATGCCATACAGAGAGTTGGGGAGAGTGTGGTGGATGAGGCTGGGAAGAAAGGAGGGAGGGGCCACATGATAAAAAGCCAAGTGTCCTGTGCTCAGGAATTTGAATGCCCACATGGTTGACTGGAGGACAAAGGGCTAAATTTTAGGAGAAGAGTTACATGTTAGAGTTTTATTTGGGTTTGGCTAGGTTTGCTTTGTTGTTGCTGCTGCTGCTGCTGCTGTTGTTGTTGTTGTCTTTATATTAGCAGCAGTGCACAAGATGAATTTGAAAGGCGACACTAGAGAGGAGATGGCAGGGTTTGGATGTTTTAGGGCACCCAGCACATAAAATTTAATGTCCTATAAAGTGTAAGAACAATGATGAAGAGCAACTCTTGGGTTTAAGGCTGAATGGGGGATAATGCCATTAAACAGTTCAGGGGGTCCTAGAGAAGAAGCAGATTTAAAAGTATAAGTAATGAATTTGATTTGGGGCAGTGGGAAATAATAAACAGAAATACAAAGCTAAAATATATATTTGACTGTTACCAGCACTTCATGGAAATTCAAAAAGGAGAGAGCAAAAAGAAAAGTCAAAATTACCAGGTAGGTACTGCAGAGAAGTTTAATGCGATGAGGGTTTTTAAAAGGACTTCAGATTTGACAGTTGAAAGGTTACTGGTGACTTCAGGACCAATTTCAGTAGGTATGAGTCTTGACTCAGGACCTGGAAGCTGAGCTAGGTTGGGGAGCAAACAACTTGAAGAACTGGTAGGGGAAACAGAATTTAACTTTAAAAATTCAGCCTCCAAGAGAAAGTGGAATCTGACGAAGTGTGGGAGTGGGGCTTAGAATCTGACAGTAAACTGATACTAACTAGAAATTCATGCAGAGACCTTGCTGTTTCTTAGTGCACAGGGACTAAGTATGCGCAAAGGAGAGACTGTTGTGACCATAAAATACCTGTGAACATAAAGATAGCAGTGAGTGGACAGTTAATAAATTGAAGGGTAGTCACAGCAATACCTGGCGTACCGATGTTTACCAAATATTCGTGAAGCTAAATTCGCTATTCATATTATATCGAGAAAAGATACCAGAGATCTTAAAAAGCAGTAAATAAATGCCCTGGTTCCCTTCAGGGAATAAATGGGAACAGTGTGAGGGGGTCCTAGACAGCTTGAAAGTGCACAGTCCAAAGGTTTATTTGCCCCTCAGAGGGAATCGGAAGCAAAATTCATGGTAGAAGACCCCACCCAGTTAAATCTGGGCATGCAAGGAATTACCAGTGGGTTTGCCAAATATTCTCACCGCCTTACATATACACGCCCTTAGTCTATTTTCCCTGCCTGCATCACCACCTCTACCCACTGGGGGGCAGGGCTCGAGGGCGAGGCTGGTGGCTGTTCGTGAGCCTCGAGAACTATCAGTTCCTACCAGACTCCCTTCTCTGGGCGCCGTCTTAGCCCATGGCTGGACACAGGCCCTCAAACTTCTGCCCCCTGCCTCTCAGTGGTGGGGGCGGGCCTGGAGAACCAGTGCGAGTGCGAGTTGACGCTCCTATCCGGTTGAGCACCCAGGTGGCCCCTGACAGGCTGATGGTCCGACCCGGGATAGGCCCGGGCGTCTGCCCAGGCCCTGAAGTGTGGAGAGTACCCTTGGGCCCCCAGCTGTATGAATTCCAGGGTGGGGCAGTGCCCTGTGAGCCTCAGCTGAGAGCTGGTGAGGCTGGGGCCTGCTTGCCTAGCCCCTCCGAAGGCTCCTTACAAGGACCCTACATTGTCCTGAGGTGCATCCCAAAGCTGGCTCTGCCAGAGGATGTCTCGGCCATAGAAAAAGAGATGAAACAGTTGGCCCAGGAGTTGCGGCAGAAGAGGATGACCCTGGGCTACTCCCAGGCCGACGTAGGGTTTGCAGTGGGCGCTCTTTTTGGAAAGGTGCTTAGCCAGACCACCATCTGCCGCTTTGAGGCCCAGCAGCTCAGCCTTGCCAACATGTGGAAGCTGCGACCACTGCTGAAAATGTGGCTGGAAGAGGTAGACACCAAGAACCTGCTGGGCATATGCAAAATGGAGATGATCCTGCAGCAGGCTCGGAAGCGGCGGCGGGCAAGGAGGGAGAGACGCATCGGAAACAACCTGGAGAAACTCTTCCTGCAGTGCCCAAGGCCCACACCCCAACAAATCAGCCGCATCGCTGGGCAGCTCGGACTGCAGAAGGACCTGGTTCGAGTTTGGTTCTATAACCGGAGCAAGATGGGCAGTCACCCAACTAATGATTTCTCCCCACCGCAAGAGGTGGGGCCAGCTGAGTCGCCTTTCCTAGGGGAACAAGTGTGCTTTCCCCTAGCACCAGGGCTCCATTTTGGTTCCTTCCACTGTGGAGGGCCCTACTTTACACCCTACTCCCCCACCCCTTTTCCTCCTGGGGGATCTCTTCTCTCTGTCCCTGGCACTGCTTTAGGTCTCTCTGGGCTTTCCAGTTAAGGGACCTCTCCTGAAGAAGAGAAACTGGGAAAACAAGTCTCGGGGTTCATTTTTGGTTTTTAACAATAAGTTCCATTTACTGTTTAAGACGTTAAGAATCCTTAGTTTTTTGGGTTGGGAGCTGTTTGGAAAATTTGGGGAAAGAAGTTAAAGTTTATTGCCAATTTCTGTTTTTCCCTAACGTTAGTTTTAGACAATCCACACAGATGGTTTTATTTTGTTGCTCTTTTTTAAGTTAATAAAAAATTAATTGTGTGTCATTCCCTGTGATTATCACTAAATTTTGTGTTTATTTTTTCCTACCAACACTATGTTGAGTAAAAATCCTGAAGTCACAGAAGACCTTTTCAGTATAACATTTTTGTCAAAACAAAAGAGTAAACACAAACAGGAAATCTTGGTTCATAAGTACCTTGGGGGAGCCTGTAGGTTTGAGGATGGAGTATACTGATCCCGCCCCCCAAAATGTGTTTTTGTTCTCTCTCTTCCTTGAAAGCTACCAACACTTTTTTCTAATTCGCTTTTTCATTTAGAGTGACCCAGCTTTAAATGGGGCATCTTCAGTTCACTCTATGCAACATTATGGGTTTATCTTATTTCCTGCCACAGTGCATTTTATTTTATTTTCTTGTTTATTGATGTAAGTTTTCATCTTTATATCTTTGTATCTGCTTTGAGGGAGTATAGGTTCAAACTTCTACAAATATATACTCTCACACCCTTCCTACCACCAGGGCCCTAATAAACCTCCACTGTATTCCATTGGGCACCTTTTTACTCCTCTCCCGCTCCCTCCCTTTATCCCTCCCTGAGTCTGCTCAGTTCTACATTCAGCAGTTACGAGTTTATGGGTTTTGACTGATCCTCCATTATTTTTCTCTGTATTCCACATATAAGTGAGATCATCTAATATGTATTTTAAACCCCATTGTTAACTTAGATCAGCAAGCTGGACATTGATAACTCTGCCCTACTTCTAGCTTACTTCTCTGGTTTTCAGTTTTCAGCTCTATTAAGTTTATTCCCTGGGAATTTACCTTTTTTTTTTTTTAATCTCAGATATACTTTTCAGAAAATATTTTTGAGCTGATCCAACATTCTCCTGAAGACATTTGCAATAGTACATCTTAAATCACTCCTAATCTCTCCTTTGAAATTGAACTTTTCCAGTTTTCAACTTTTACTTTGGTCAATTTTCCTCATCACACACTAAACAGAAACCATTTATCCTATGTTTTCACATCTGCTGCCACACACCTTCATGAAATACTTGTTTTATAATTTTATCATATATTTAAATAACTTTATATATCTGAGTTTATATATTCTTTTTGCTTTTCAGTTTTACCACTTTGCTTTCTCTACAATTTTTTCCCCTTAATTGGTCTTACAAGAATCTATCGATGGGTATTTTCAAAGAACAAGCTTTTTGATTTTTATTCTATTTATTACTGTTTCTATTTCCTAATTTTAACTTTTATCAAATGTTTTTTTTTCCTAGTATCTCCTGGTTTCTCTCATTTTTATTTTTCTTTTTAGATAAGTACATAGGGGTTTTTTTGTTTTGTTTTGTTTTGTTGTTGTTTTCTAGTAGCTCTGTGGAGAATGTTTCTGGGGTCTAAGAGTAGAGCTCACTAAGAGATTTGTATCCAGATATCCTGACCCCAAGTCCAGGGCTAATTTTACTGTCACAAAATATAACAATGACTGAGGCTTCCATTTAGGATTCTCTCCCTGAGACTGTAGAAACTGAACCTTTAACCTTTTTTTAATGGAAATATAAATATAAGCTTTTCAATTGGAAGCATTGTGTCTAATTCAGTGGCATTAATTACAGTTTGTGCAACTATCACCACTTTCCATTTCCAAAATATTTTCATTACTCCAAACAAAAACACTACCAGTTAAGTAATAACCCATTCCCCATTCCCAGTCCTTAGTGACTTCTATGTATTATGCTAACTGTATGAACTTACCTGTTGGTGTAGACATTTCATATGCGTAGAATCACATATTTGTCCTTTTGTGTCTTTATTTATTCCACTTAGCATGATATGATATAGCATGTATTGGAATTTCATTCCCTTTTATGATAAAAATGCTAAGTTCATCTGTTGGTAGATACTTAAATGTTTTCCACCCATTAGCTACTGTGATCTTCTTTAGACATTCATATAAAAGTATCTGTTTAAGGTCCTGATTTCAGCTTTCTGGAGTATATACCTAAGAGTGGAATTGATGGTTCATATGGTAATTGAATGTTCAAATTTTGGAAAACTGTATGGAGATCCTTCAGATTACTAAAAATGGAACTGCGATATAACCCAGCAATTCCACTCATAGGAATCGACCCAAAAGACACAAAAACACTAATTCAAAAGGATACCTGCACCCCTATGTGTATTGTAGCACTATTTATAATAGGGAAGACTTGGAAACAGCTCAGGTACCCAAAATAGATGACTGGATCAAGAAGATGTGGTACAAAGACACAATGGAATACTATTCAGCGATCAAAAAAGATAAACTCAGCCATTTGCAGCAACATGGATGAAATTAGAAAAGATTATGTTCATTGAAATAAGTCAGAAGGAAAAAGAAAAATAGCTGATGATTTCACTTATAGGAGGAATATAGGGGAACCAAATAAGGGATCAGAGAAAAAAAATAATAATAAAAAACACAAAAATAAACACACAACTATAAATTACAGACATTCTGAAGTGGAGGGGGAGAGAGAGGGGTCAAAACAAGGGTGGGAAGAGCACAGGGACTATGGTGATAGTGTACAGGTGAGTTGGTGATAGAAATTCTGAGGACTACACCTGAGAAAAGAAAGCAAAAAAAAAATGATGATGTAAAATATATATAAAAATATTTTTTAAAAAATAATTTTTGGAAAACCACCATACTCTTTTCCACCATGAATATGCCATTTACATTCCCCCACAAACAATGCCCAGGGTTCCAGTTTTTCCATTTGTTATTTTCTGGGTTTGGTTTTGTGTGCGTGTCTGTGTGTGTTGTAATTATTAGAGCCACCTAGTAAATACCTAAATCTTGTTTTGACCTATATTTCCTTACTGACTAATGATGTTGAGAATCTTTTTCATTTGCTTATTGGTCATTTGTGTATCTTCTTTGATGAAATGTCTATTCAATTCTTTTGTCCGTTTTTTAATTGTATTGTTGTCTTTCCTTTACATAATGTAGATATTAAACCATTATCAGATACGTTATTTGCAGATATTTACTGTTCTATGGATTCTTTTTGTACTCTCTTGACAGTCCCTTGATTCATGTTTTTAATGTTGATGAAGTCAAATTGAAGCATTTTTGTCTTATTGCTTGTGTTTTTAGGATCAAATTTAACCAACCAGTGTTATTTCCAAGGTCATGAAGATTTGCACCTGTGTTTTATTCTATAAGTTACTTAGTTTTATCTCTTAAATTTAGATCTTTGATCCATTTTGAGTTAATTTTTCTATATGGGGTAAGGTAAGAGTCCAAATTCATTCTGTTGTTTATGGATATCCAGTTTTCCCAGTACCACATGTTCAAGAGAATGTTATTTCTCCATTAGATTTTCTTGGCACCCCTCTCAAAAATTGTTTGACCATAGACATGAGAGTTATTTCTGATCTTTCAAGTCTGTTCCATTGGTTTATGTTTATCTTTTGTACTGTTTAGATTATTCTAGATTTATAGTGATCTTTGAAATTAGGAATTGAGTCATAAAATTTTGTTCTTTTTTTCCCCCAATTTTATTTTGACTATTCTGTCACTTGTAATTCTTTTATAAAGTTTAGCAATTTTTTTTCCATTTCTGCAAAACACATCATGTTGTTGGGGGTTGCGCTGAATTTGCATGTTATTTTGGTGAATTTTATAATCTTAACAATAGTAATTCTTTCAGCCCTTGAACACAGGATACCTTCTTGCTTTGTTTCTCATCTTAGAAGAAAAACTTTTAATCTTTCACCTTTGGATATAAGCTGTGGGTTTTCTTATATGTCCTGACCATGTTGAGGAAACTTTCTGTTCCTAGGCTAATACATGTTTTTAGATGACAGTGTATTGGATCTTATCAAATTACCCTAAATAAGTGAAAAATGATTCAAATGTGTATGATTTCCTATGTCTGTATCATAGAACTACCAGTATTGTTTCCTTCACTTGCACTGTTATCATTGCTTCACTTGTACTGTTGTTATTGCTGTTCCTACAACTAGGTGACCTAGACTTTTTTTTTTTTTAATATTAGCCCCAGTTTCACAATGTCCCTGAAAGATTAAATGGCCCACCACTAAGTGATAGAACCAAGTTTTGAATCAATTCTCTTAAAATCCATAGCCTGAAGCAGCCCCTCAGATGTGACACAGCTTTTAGAAATGAACTTTTGATGAGTTTCTTATAGATTAAACAAAGCAAGTAAGCATTTATGTTGTAATTATAATCTATCCCTTTTAAAATTATTGCTTCAGGTGGACAGTGGGTATGTATATGGAGATTGCATATATGTACTTATTATAGTAGGTTCCCAGTTTATTTAGTCAAGAATATAGGATCACATTGGAAATGGGATAGCCACAGAGCTGTACAAATGAACCACATCTTAGCATAGCTTCCTATGGCCCAATGTGTCTAATGACAGCACCCAAAATTGGGCCCCACAGATTTGGAAGTGCTTCATTTCCACTCTGTAGTCTTGCACATTTGCTATGCAAGAAAATTTTAATCTCTACTCTTAATGATACCATTTAAGAGAATACTTAGAGGTAGTTTGCTCTTCGTGATAGTTCCTGAAACTGAGTAATAACGAGTTTACAATGTCATCTGGGGCAAAAGATCACTTCATAACTAGGTCTCTGGAATCAGCTTCAGAGCATTCCAGAGAAACCATTTCCCTTGTACAAGCTACAAGATACAGCATGACCAGTATATACTTTTTATTCTTGTTAGTGTTTGAAGACAAAGCACCAAGGACACTTGATATTTAAAGACTTTAAACATTTAAAAACTTGATGTTTAAAGAATTCCACATTTTTTAAGATTTCAGAATAATGGGTAGAAACTAACAGTAAGATCCCTGAAAACTTAAAAGGAACCATGCTTAGATTTGGGAGAAAAACCAAGAGTGTGGTTTTGGTGGTTAACAGAGCACAGAGCTCAAGTAACATAAGAAATCAAGTGAGATGTGTCATTTCACATACAAAGACGACACAGGTACTTTCAGTGGAGTATTTAATGGAGCAGATACCAAACAACAGTTTAAAGTGTTCATATTAGCCAGAATTCCATTTCCCCCACCTCAGTAAAAACCATAAATTCCAACCACTCACTCAGTACCATCTTTACTATTTTTCTGACAGTGTTTCTTTACCAAATGTTTCCTTTAGACAAAGCAATATTCTTAACCTAAAGACTCAACCCCATTTAGAGTATAAGTAAAATAGTATGTTGTACATATATGCACTTTTTAAAAGATAGTCTTTACATTTTCAAAAGAAACTGTGACACCTTGTAGATCTACAATTTCAGAATTTAAGAAATCCCTTTGGTCACCTAACTTTCCAGAGCTTTTCTTTGGCAAATCTGTCTACTAAATAACTTCTGGTGTTCTTTGAATCTGTATTTTCTAGATGTCTAACTCAGAATATAAAGACCCTGAATCACTTCTCATATAAATCTTTCAAATTCTGACCCCCAAAAAATGTATTAATAATTGCCTTTCTTGTTGTTATATGTTTATCAATCCCTGGTACTTTATTTTGATTACTACAAAAGGAAGAACTCCTTTTCCTTGAAATTCCTATTTACTATCTAAGAAAATTTGAGGTATCTGAATATCCTCCCTTAATCTAAAATATTATCTTGTCCTTGAATTAACATCTGTTTTCCATAATTCCATAGTTTTGAAATATATATACTACACAGTTTTGTATTTTGTATTAAAACTGTGTCACAGGGATTGATTTTTCAATCAATTATGTTTATGACTATCTTTTTGAAATAGTCTTCCTAACTAAACAGTATCGGTTTCCGTGGCAGAATCTATTCATGATGAATTTTTTTGAGTGTGCAAAATTGTATTATCTGTTTAGAACATTGTTTTTAAAGTGAACACTACAATGCCAATCCAATAAAGTTCTACTGGACAAAGTGATCATAAACTGAAAGAGAATAAGGATATTTTAAACATAAAGGGCTAGGGTTGTCTTGTCCCACCAAAATATTATGAAACTACAGTAAATTAAACAGCATGATGAATAAAACAACAGAAACATGTAGTTGACTATCTATTCCTTGGAGTGTAATTTGGCCCAGCTTTCATAAAGGGCTATTGGGAAATTCCTATGGAAAAAATTTAAGTTTTTCTCCTTTGACCCTTCATCTCAACTTGTAGGAATTTTTATAAGAAAATATTTAGTATGTGTAATAATTTAGTGATAAGAGTAGTCATAACAGCATTTTTAAAAGTTTAACAACAAAAGTTAGCTATAACTTAAATGTTCACTAAAGATTAAGTAAATAAAAAGGAATAGTACCACATATGGTAAAAATTGTTATAGAACTATAGTTTTTGGCAAACAGAAATTTCAGAATAGGTTGTTCAGTGAGGCAAAGTAGTGTATTAAGCTTTATGATATTTATTTTTAATGAAAAAGTATATTGCAGATAGAAATATATATATATATATAGCTGGTGATTTTCAAAATTGTGGTATACATATTATACAATAAAACATTCAAGAAATATTTCTCAAGGAAGCCTGTAGGATATCTAGAATGCCTAAAAATATTCATCCTTCTAGTCTTCTTTGCCTCTAAAATAGTAATTTCTCATTAGAAAGCAGCATTTTAGAAGAATAAATATGGCCTTTTTATTTTTAGTTGAGCTTAGTTTTGGGTTTTTTTTTTGTTTTGTTTTGTTCTGTTTATAAAGGAAAGGCAATTCTCTAAACAAGTATTGGGACACATCAGTTAAAAAGACATTGCTAAGAATTAGGGTTTGTTGGTTTTTTTTTTTTAATCAGATGCCCATTAATGTTAAAGAGCTGTAGTGTAGCACAGTGAGTGAAGACACCTGCCATATGTCTGTTTTCCTGCACAACATGGTAATTTACAATTACAATTAGTATGTTTATATACCTCAGTGTAGTTATCCCATATTTAGCATATAATATAAGCCCAAATCATTTTCATGTTTCTGAATGTTTACTTTTCAAATTTAAAAAGCATTTGAAAATATCAAAATCCTGGCTTTATCGCATAAGAATCCGCTCTGCTTGTCATTTTTGAAGAAAGGAAATGACTATAAATAAGATCTTTGAATTTCTAGGTTTGGAGACAGGGTCAGTTTCTGTAACTACAGCCCCAACCAGTTGAAAGATGAACTGTTATGAAGTGAATCTACCCAGATACCTAGTAAAATGCTTAAAATGAGACATTAGCTCTATCGTGGCTACACCAGTGAAGAGGAACATTGCCAGCACCTTTGGGAGAGACCATATGGTCTACCTAAGGTACTGCCTCCAGAAAACAATCCAGCGAGTACTGTTGGGCTGCTATTCTGCCACCCCACTTTTTAGCTAAGGAGTCTTGCTGTGAATTTTGCTAAAGGCAAAATTAGTTATTTTGGCATTGAACTTGGGCTCCTTAGGTTTTCTTTCCCCAGCTTCCAACAAAATGACGAAATATGAACCAACTTCACTTATTGCTATTGATTCTTCTACTGAATGTCTGCCAAAGACTATGGTTGGAAAGGGAAAAATTGAGGCCTTTTTAAGAATCCACTGCATTTTGAATTCAACATTCTCCTCTGAAATAATACAACCTCATGTGTTGTTCTCCAAAAGAGTAACTGTATTATTTATAAATTGGTTATCTTTACGACGAGTCTATATAGTATAGACCTCTCAGGACTGGATATAGTGGCCTAAACAATGTGTAAGATGCATGATTAAGTTGATAGATTTATTATCTTACAGTGGGTGATCATGCTCACCCACTTCAGAACAGCTTTAAAACCTTTAATATTATTGACTAATAGTCAAATCTTAACATAATACCATTTTTATTGAGAGAGAATTTGTTTTAAAATGCCACATATTCATTTGCTAGAGCTGCCAGAAAAAGTACTACAGGTTGAGTAAATTAAATAATATCAACTTAGTTTCTCACAGTTTCGGAGTCTAGAAGTCAAATCAGTTTTCTTTCTTTTTTTTTTTTTTTAAAAGATTTTTATTTTATTTTTATGCATACAAGAGCTGGGGTATAAGCCAGAGTCACGGGAGGTGAGAGGATTCACCAGAGGCAGAGCCAGCCAGGAGCAGAACAGGCAGATGAACTGAAATACACACTGAGGGAAGTAGCGGGCGAGGCAGGAGAGGTCTGCAGCACCATGTGGGTCTCCTCCCTGGCCGGGGATCGAACTTGCACTGCTGTGCAATGGATGCTTCACAGTGTGGCGCTCAACCCCCTGCGCCACTAGGGAGGCCCATGAGATCAGTTTTTAACAGGGTTAATTCTTTCTGAGGAATCAGAGGCAGATGTCATGAGGTAAGCATCTCTGTTCAATCTCTCTTCTTGGCTTACAGTTGGGTATTTCTCCCTATGCCTTCACATTGACTTCCTTCTGTACGTATCTGTCCAAATTCCCTTTTATAAGGATAACAGTTATTATGTTATGGCCTACCCTATTGACCTCATTTTAGTTTAATTATCTCCAGAGAGTTCCTATCTTCAAATAAAGTTAAACATTCTGGATACTGGGAATTAGATCTTCAATGTATGGATTTTTGTGGAAAAAGCAATTCAACTGCTAACATCAGTATAGTTAAAACTTAAAGTAGGTGTTTGGTTATGTATTAACATATTCATTCAACAAATATTGAGTACACTATATATCAAGTAGTATACTAGGTACTAAGATACAATGGTAACCAAAAACAAGTTCATCCCAACCCCCAAGGAGCTTAAAGTATGGGGAGTCATTTGCATTAAGCAAATAGAAATAATAATACTCCATAATAAATACTGTGGAGTATTAGGTAGTGAAGATTTTCATTTAAATCTATAGTCCTTCTCTTATAATAATAAGTATTGCTTCTGATAACATCAATTGTTAATAAATTTTCTAAACAAGAGAACCTGTTATGTTAAGGAAGTTTGGGAGACAAACATTTCTGGGTTCACATCCAGTCTCAGGAACATACTATTTCTGTTACTTAGAGAGTTACTTCTTTTAGCCCTAGGTTTTCATCTGTAAATATGTTTAGCAACCCATAGGGTAAGAAAGTTTGTAAAAGGATAAAATTAAGTAACCCCTAGGACTTCCTTTTTTATAGTAGGCACTCAGTAATTTTTCTTTACATTGTGCTTTTTCTGTACCAGACTATGCTTTATTTTATTGCTTGTAAATCTTTTACATCCCTGGGAGTTTTCACTTAATAGGTGCTTACTGATTGGTAGCCAGAATTGGATAACAGAAAAGTAGAGACAGTAGTCACAGTTGCCAGAAAACTTTTTCTGTGATATTGAGAAACAACTGTTGGAAGTTTATTCCCGAAGTCTATTCCCTTATTTATCAAAAGGAAGTCTATTCCCTTATTTATCAAATGACTGCTGAGGTTTTGATTCAAAGGATTTCAATGAAGACTTTTTGAGAAATTATATAACATTATGTAACTGAAAGGAATGATCTTTCATTGATCTCTAAAATTGTTTCTAGGCTGAATAATTCTTTGAGTTACCATAAGTAAAAAAGGAAACAATCCATCACAGATTTAATATAGAGACTACAGGGATACAGAGTATAGTAATGGGCAGAATAGGGTGACACTAATCCTTATACTGTGATTCCAACCCAGCCTTTCCTTCCTGATCTACCACCGTAGCCTTCTCAATTGAGTCAATTTTCTGCCTTTATTCATATTACTTCTTCATTGGATGTTTACACTCTAGCTTTTTTGTCCAAAGCATATTATAATATTTGCTAGGGTTGTCATTACAAAGTATACAGAATAGGTCACTTAAAGAACTATTCTGGAGACTAGAAGATCAAGATTAAGGTATGGGTAGTTTGTTCTTTCTGAGGGCATTGGGATAAGGATCGGTTCCAGGCCTCTCTTCTTGGTTTCTGGGTGGTTGTCTTCTGTCTATTGTCTCTTCTTGGTTTCTACCTTCTTTGCATGCCTGTGTGCTCAAATTTCTCAGGGTACCAGTCATATTGGATTGGGACTCAACCTAATTACCTCATTTTAACTTGATTGCCTCTGTAACCTAAGGTCTTAGATTAGGACTTCTTCAACATACAAAGTAGGTGGTATAAAGTTATGGGTTGATAATTCAACCCAGAACACCAACCACTTCTTTTAGAGAAAATATAGGTGTATGTTGGGGGTAGTTTTGGGAAGGCAAAGAAACTTGTTTACTTCTCCCTAAAAAAGGAGTTAAATAAAAGGTGGCATGATATAAAGGAAAAAGTATTAACTGTGAAGTCAAAGAGTCCCAGGTCTGCATTCTGTCTCTTGACTACATACAAAAGTGATATTATCACTGCGGAGTTCCCCTCTCAGAAAAATGTCGAGAAAATAACATTTCTTCTCTCTGAACCAGTATCTTCATGAACTAAATATTACAGTAGCCACTATTTCTATCTTTTTAGGAGCAGAATAATTTAGGAGATTGAGAAGTATTATCTCAGGAGGAAATTTTGGATATTTTGATAAAGATATGATTCTTAATTTTCCCAGAAAAACTGATATGTGACCCTACTGAGAAAGTTCTGTCATTTTCTGCTAAGCACCACCAGCCATTAATTTCATCAAGTTAATATAAAAAAGACAGACAAATGTCTTGCCTTTAATTTGTTGTGATTATGTTACAGTTATGAAAAACAGAGATAAAACAGCTGATAGCAAGTGTTTAAACCTGAATATTTTTATAGTTTAAGAATATTGCTAAACCTAAGTAGACATTGAATATGTTTTCTCAGCATGTGAAATGTAAATCATTTTCCTATAAATAATATGTCATTAAATGCATACACACATTATAAATGATTACCTAGTTTCAAATATATTTTTATGGTACCAGTCTGCTTGCTAAATATGGATTACCTTTGAGACTGAAACTAAAGAGAAGAGGTGGGGGAAAAACTTAGCATACAAGGATTTATTGTGTTGTTTTTTTATCTCTTAAAAAGGTAATCACACTAACACCAAAGGTAGAAAAGAATGTTTTGCTGCTTCTATGTCACATCATTAAAGTAGTTAATCTAAAGTCATAAATTTTTGTCTTCTGGTCCAAGAAATTTTAAGTAAAATACTAACAAAAATGCTATGCTTTTAAATAAGAAGTGAAGGAATGTTTATCCTTTTTATTTCAGTTTCCAGAAATGACACACTCCATAAAAAATTGTATCATTTTTATTTTTAAACTGAGTTTCTTTCATTAGTCAGTAAACAATTTATTTGGTGAACATTCTCTGTGCACATATACATACCATGTGAACATTTAGGAAACAGAAGGTGCTTGAATTTGTGAGATTTAAATATTTTCTCACAGTTGATCTAGTGATACTACAGTTGAAATAAAACCACATATAAATGAAATATCACTTTCTACTAAAAAGTAAGTATAGATTTTATATCATTGTTTTTTAAGGAGGACAATAATGATTCCATTTATTCAGTAGAACATCTTATAAATCTGTAGTGTGTATACCACCATATGTATTCTAAGACTCATCCAGAAAACTCCCACAATTATACATATATATTACATTATGTTATCTAACCATACATATTTATACTGCTAATATTTTTTCAAAGATTATTAAATTTTTCTAAGTGTAAATGATTTAGATTCTCACTTTTTCTTTTAAAAATGTACACATATAAAGTAGTATTCATATTTTAAGTATGTTCTATAAAGTGTGAGCTATGTAAATCATGGATAACCAGAACATGACAAGCAAAAGGGTAATACCCAGTGTAGCAACTTTTGGCCGTCTCCCAGATATCTTTGCTGTGGCCAAATTCCTGCTCTTACTCCAGGTTCCCTAAAAGCCAGATTTTTATACATACATGCTTTTTCCTTAATGACTGAATGTCTACTAAGCATCTATTAAAGAGGAGGCACTAAAAATTCAGAACTAGAGTATGCACACACAGGTTAGATAGAAGAAAGAAACAAGGAAAACCAAGATCACCACACCAAATGGCCACTGTTAGAAGAATGGTAAAGAACAACAGGGAAAAAACAGCACATAACTGGGCGAGATCTCAGCGAATACTCTTATGATCAGGGGACAACTTGAGCTAAGACTTAAGCTAAGGACTATGAGTTAAGTGTATGCTTTTTTGTTTTTTGTTTTTGGTGTTTTTTTTGTTTGTTTGTTTTTTGTATAGAACTGGTTGTAGCCAGGGTACAGGGAGTGAGAGGATTCACCAGAGATGGTGTGAAGCAGAACAAGCAAATTTGCTCAAATATACTGCTGAGAGGAGCTGCAGACAAGACAGGAGAGATCTGCTGTGCCATATTTGGGTCAGCTTCCTGACTGGTGATCAAACCCAGGCTGTAGTGGTAACAGTGCTGAGACTTAACCCCTAGGCCACCAGTGAAGTCCAGGATTTGTAAGTGGAGAGTTTGAGGCGAGAGGGAGTAGATAGCAATGGGAGCAAAAGTGAAAGGATTTTGTTTTCACTGAAAAGCTAGGATGTGATTAGTTACTGCAATTGAGAATTAAATGTCGTGGTTAAAACACTGACAGCCATAGCAAAGAATGTTACATGAGCAAATTAAATGAATCTTCAAGATTACATTAGGAAAGATACTGACATTAACTTTAAAGATTAATATATCAATCTTGAGACATTGAATAATACAATAGATAATTTCTTTAATTATAGTACTTTTGTTGATATTGTCATTTAAGAAATGAAAATATTCTTTATGTGGCTGGCTCTCAAATTGACTTATGACAAATGGTCTAAGTATTAATACTAAAATCTAATGTCCTTCGTTTATGAATTAAAATAATTTAGTACTCACATAGAACTTCCTGATGATTTCCTTGGCACTACTGATCAACAAATCTTAAGAAATTAATGGTTAGCTGACCTATGACATATTCTTCTCAAAAGCCAATTGTTTCCACCAGGCTTTTGATTAAAAACTGTTAATCAGCTCCTGTAAGTTGATGATAATATCATAAAGAAACACTGGGAAAGGTGTGGTAATTGAAAAAACTATCAAGTACCAAAGATAATGTCTTACATAGTAGCCTAGTTACCTTTCTGTGCAAAGGTTTCTGGTTAGAAACTCTGTCAGAGAATACAATTATACTGCTGCCTCTGCCCACAGCTCAAAATGCAAGAGAACGCTTAGCATGATGCTAAAGATAGAATAGGTATCAGTATATTTTCATAGCAAACAATTGACATAAGTAATTTCTGCATCTGTGTTTTCCTCTCATATGACATATAAATGAAAATGATTGACATAATATACTCCTGTGTATAGTCATTCCAAGAACCAAAAAAAAAATTGTAAGAATTATTGAAAGGCACTTAGCAAGGCATGAAGAACAACGCAGTGTTTAAAAATGCTATTTTTATAAAGTAAAAAACATGCAGATCTTTAGTTATTCTCAAAAAGCTCAATGTTGTTTCCATCCATAATGTTGAACTATGTCTTAACATACATAGTAATCCTTACAAAACTTTCTAAAGGTAGTCCCCAATATCAATATCAATGTAGAATTTGAAGACTGAATTTTTTTTCCCAAACCATACAACTCACCAGTGTCAGAAGCTATCAATAAAAACATGCACCTTGACACTCATACTTTGTCTTTAAATACTGAGTGGCACTAATTTGCATGTTTTCAGCAAACAATTTTTGTTTTGAAGACAGGCCAAAAGTCTATTAAGATCCAGCATTAATAGAGTTATTTCTTATGAATATATATTACTTCTGAAAAATCCCCAGAGTATGTATAATGAAACAGTTGTTAGATGAATAATTTTGAGAGGTCTGCTTAAGGTAACAGCCTCTTGTTTGGTGCATTCCATTGGGCAATTCCCTTTCAGACCTTCACCGCCAACAGAACAGCAAGACAATAGATAGCTAATATATTTAGATTTCTAAAAGTTAAATTTTACTTTGTAATTTAATAAAGATATTTAGAAAGCAGAATATAAATAATTATTCTGAGAACACCAAGATGTTTTATTGGCATTTTTATAATTCAACTTGAGGTGGAATAAAGTTCATACAAATCATAATGCCATATGACAGTTATTTCCCAATGAGTTTAAGCAATATGAAAATTCATTCTGTAAAATCATTTATTGTCCAATGCCTTCTCTCTAACCAAAAAAATAGTTATATGTAGCTCTCAATTGTTCATTAATATATTGCTTATTGAGGGTATTATCTACCACAAAACCACAATCTGAGGCTAGCTTTGCCTGGTTTCTAATTACGATTATTGTGCCCCTTTTTCCGAATACCAAACTCATGTGTTCTCAGCAAATACAGACTACTTTGAATTGTGCTTAGAAAAACATAACCCAGAAAATGTATTCCTTCTCTCCCACTACACTCTGCTCTTTATTATTTTAAACTATTAGAAAAAGGAGTAGGAATTACTTTGAATTATCTGTTCTTTTTAGTAATAAAATCTATAGCACTTACATGGATAATCCAGAAATTTCTTGCCCTGAAACATGTATAATCATTTTCAAAATCCACTATTAATATTTCATGTATATTTATTTTACAGATTCAGATAGATACTTATCAATTTCAGTAAGCACAGTTGAATATCAGTCTCACATTTTATAGGAACTGGTAATAGAGTAAACTAGGATCTACCCTTTTTAATTACTGTATTAGTGCAGGTCCTCTTCATTCTATATAACTCCAAGCTGCTTACACAAAATTAATTCATTGATTCATATAAAGAGAAAACCTCAAGGACAGATCTGTTTGTGGTACTACTAGATAGTGTGACTCAAACTCTGTCAAGACCTCTTCATCCATCTCTTTTACTACTTCTCTTCGTCTTTTGGTCTCATTCTTGTTTTCTTGCAAAAAGGGCTTTCTCCACACTGTTAGGGAATATAGCTATAAGCAGTTGCTGCATCTTCTATTTAGTATTACCCTAGCATTCAGTTAAGAATCTCAGTGAGAACTCAGTGAGAAACTCTGACCCTACTTGGGAATTACGGTGATTCTTGAGCTAATCACTGAAACTAAGGAAATAGTTGTAATTGGCCTTCCTGAACCAGCCATATCTACAAGGGACCTGAAGGTGGGACACAGCATTGTAATTAACAGCCCAAGGAGAACTATGTGAATTAAAATGGAATACTTCCCCAAAAACAGTTTTGGATAGTTCCACTATAGTTGTCCTATGTCAATTTCTCCAATTTCTAGATTATGCCTGCTATAATCAGACAATTATGTTATCCGTTACAGAAAAGAAAATGTGGTATAGATAAATATAAGAAGATCCTACATTTTAACCACTTGAACTGATCCATAAGCATACTTTACATGAGTTTGTGATTCTACCATAAGTCTAAATATTCACGATGCTCTGGTCTTTGTGTGTGTGTGTGTGTGTGCGCGCGCGCGCGCGCGCCCTTTCGTGGAGAGCCTACTTGTAGTAATATTCCAGTCAGTACCTTCAAGTCCTGGGGTGGTGCTACTCATTTACCCACTTATAAATTAAGGTTACTTAAATAGTCTCTGTACTGTAGACCAGATTTAACATTTGAACACATACAACATCTTAATTTTTCTTTATCTATTGGTACAGCCAAGTTGGTAAAAAGACTTATAGAACACTTTGTGTCATCAAATGCTATTGATTTTAAGATCTAGCATTCCTTCATGTACTACAGAATAGAACTGTTGATGTTTTGTGGTTGTTTTTCACAGTATTTAATTTCTCATGATTATATTTTCATTTTTTCATGATTATATTTTTAACATAATAATAGTTTGCATTTATCTGTTTAATATTAATTTTTTAGGATTAGCAGAGTCTTATACTTTAGGTAAAATGGTCCCTTAACTCTCACAGATAAATATATCATGCTTTATTTTTTTAATTCCAATAAAAAATAAAATTCCAGAAGTGATTGTTAGTCATAAATTATTATATCTATTTAAAACAATATAGATTCTTATACTCTACTTGCATTTGTTCTTTGCCCTAGTTCCAGTTTTATATTCCTTATTTTACTAATTATTTTACTGTATGTGGTCTTCTTGTTATCTGCCTTAAATCCTTTATGAAAAGAAGTGGGAATGTTAGTTAATAAATTCGTAAAGCAAACTGAAATCGCTAATGTGTCCACTATCCTTCCCCTTTTATTATTCTTACAGAAAGTAGAAAATATATGTTCAGTGTCCTCTCAATCCTTTATATGCAATGAAGTTGTTTAATATCACCCACTATCTATATTTCAAGAAAACAAACTATTCACTAAATATATTGAGAGGCAAGTCAATTTACTATAAAGTATTATATTTCATTGATTATAAGATGCAATTTTAATAAGCTCAAGTTTGAATATATCCTACAATCAGTATGATAAGAAAACTTATGTCATGGCTTAATTGGCAAAGTTTTTTTCTTTCTAAGTGGTACATGAAGGAATGATAAATCTTAAAATCAATAGCATTTTTTTTAAAAAGATTTATTTATGCGTACAAGAGCTGGGGTACAGGCCAGAGTCGTGGGAGGTAAGAGGCATCACCAGAGACAGAGTGGGGAACAGAATAGGCAGACTGCCTGAAACACACTGCGGAGGGCAGCAGCGGGCGAGGCTGGAGAGGTCTGCTGCACCATGTGGGTCCCCTCCCTGGCTGGCGGCAGGGATCGAACTCGTGCTGCAGTGGCTGTGGTTTGCTTCACAGTGTGTTGATTAGCCCACTGTACCACCAGGGAGGCCCAAAATCAATAGCATTTAATGATACATAAGACACATAGTGCTCTATCTCTTACAGGTATTTTTACCAAAGAGTTTGATTTAGTAAAATTTCTGTTGGTCAACATCCTTTGAGAACAATAGGTTTGGTTTAAGGATTCTCTTTCGTAAAACAGTTTCTTTTTTAACAATATTCCCTATGTGTATATTTTATAAAAATTTTTTTATTGTATTTCTTAATTGAGAGCACATTACGGTTAACAATACCATTCAGGCATCATTTTTTTTTTATTTGACTGTTTTGGGTTTTTTTTATTTTTTTTTATTAGTTATATTTAACATCATTTGTAGTCCCCAGGGAGTACCCACCACCATTTCACCCATGCACCATCACCTCAGTCCCTTGTGCACCCTCTGGCCTCTTCCCTGTCTTTGCC
>JAGFMF010012298.1:4870678-4890430 GCA_019455555.1 Galemys pyrenaicus
TGCATTTCCCTGACTAAGAGGGATGTTGAGCATTTTCTCATGTGTCTATTAGCCATGTGTATGTCCTCTTTGGAGAAGTGTCTTTTAAGTTCTTCTGTCAGGCATCATTTTCATCATTGTTTTTTACATACAAAATCTCTGTGTCAATTAGGTATTAGTCATTTATTTTTAAGGTTTAGAAATGATTTTATATGCTTAATGAAACAAAAACAAAGCAGAAATAAGATGAATTGAGGACCTACAGTTCTTACATATGAAACTATTGACATTAATCTCGATAACTCAGTCATGACTTTCTAGCTTTACATCTCTTTGGTATGTTTCTGTTCTGATTTAGTGTGCCTGGTTTAAAGATTAATGTTACAAGGTAATTTACTGCAGTTTCACAGATGGTATTTGAATCTTTGTAAATGGACTTTGGAATCTGTGCACAATTCCATATAATGTTAGGTTAATATCAATGTAAATGTTGAACTGAAAACGGTTCTAAAAGATCATGATAGAAATTTCATTATCCCTTTCTAAAAACCATAAATTTTGAAGAGCTTTCATGGGCTAAGTATTTTTACTTCACTAGCATGGTTAAGGTATAACTGGCTCCTATATTTGAAATCACTGGCCCCTATATGTTGAAAATAAACATAAAAGTAAATTACCTTGTTTTAAACTACTCTAAAGTTCTAGTCACAGGAGGTATTACTGTTCTTATTTTTACAGCTTCCTATATGAAATGCTTTATAGAACACACAAACACACTTTGCTTTTTGTACCTTTCCTTTGATGTATATAAAAGACCCATTCAAAACTAGAGGTAAGTGCTCCTAATGTGCGGAATAGAATTTGGCTGAAGTTGTTTGAAGCTATTAGAGATAACTTTTCTGCATGTCTTTTGAGGGAAAAACTGGTACCAACAATACCAGTTAAGTTTTAATTAGAGTAACAACTAATATGAAAGAGCAGACTAGAGATCATTCCTAAAAATTTAAAGGTATTAACAGGTTAAGTTTGTAGGGCATACTATCCCCCAGCTTAATCTGTTGCTCAAGCTGGTGAGATTTGTTGAAGTCATCCATGCCCTCTAACCCCGAAGTGTTGCTCTCTCATAATTTATTGATCACATGCCAAGTTCCTCTTTCCTGTCCAGTGAGATGACTTTGGGAATGGCAAATTCATTTTAAAGTTCTTGTTACAAATGCCTGCACATTTTCAACCTTTTAATGTAGATAAAGGATTACAGATTAATTTGCCTTAATGTTCTTGTCCTACCAGCCTAAGACTACATTGAAACTGTCATCTAGCTGCATTACAGAATATGATTTGTTGAGACTATTTAGTATGTATTATAAGAGGAAAGCTTAAAATCTAACTATTAAATCAGATCCTGTATAACTGATTCTAATACATGCTGAATATTCCAATTTTTATGGGCCACTTCTTCAAATTTAATTGCCCACCAGTGGCTTTTGTTTATGTTTACAGTCAACTCTAATGCACTTAAAAGATAAGAATTTAACAGAGGACTAGGCTTTTGTTTTTATGAGGTGCAGTTAACCCCCCTCTCATATCTAACTTTGGATTCTTCCACATCTCTTTACATGATACCAACACATAAACAAGAGGACTGCCATAGAACTTTAATCATTCCTATCCTTTTCCTGTTAAAATCATGCCTTTTAAAATTGTTTCTGTAGTTTCTACCTTAAAAAACTAAAAAGTTTTATTTTCCTTTAAAGTAGTAGGCAACAACACAGCACTAATAAGAGTAAAAAGGACATTTTTCCCTTTCAGGTTTTGTGTTGCTACCTTGGTCTTAGGCTATCATTATTATCATATGTATTATAGATTTTTTAACTATATATTATATGTTATCTATAAGTAGCTGGGACATGTTCCAATAACTAAACAAAGTTTTAAGGTGGGCAGCATCAAATCACTTGACCCCCCCCAATAAAAAATTGAAAATTCAAGTTATTTTAGGTCACATGAACAGCTAAATACTTAGAGTACAGACTTAGAAATTATAGTTCTCATTTAAGTACCACAAAAAATAATTAGGACATATGCTTCCCTTGATTCCTCCCTCTCACAGTGTTTCATATGCATATCCCTGGTGTTTCATGGGTGAACCACTTTTTAGTAGTCATTTCTTTATCCTAATACGCATTCTAAAAATATAGGAATAATTCATGAAACCCACTTAATGGATATTATTGCTTGGGATGAGGCAAATAGAAGCAATGAATTGATGTAAAAAAAATAATGTTTTAGTAGTACAATTTACATATATGGCAAAAATACATGAAAGTATTACACAAATGATGGGTAGGAAAACAATGTTCTGTGTAAACATGAAATTCCCATAATTTTCCTTCTACCCAAGAATTCATGGGATGCTCTGACTTCTTTATTTCCACATGCTGTCCACTGGTCGTCTTTATCTAATTTATGTATATATTTTTCTGTGTTCTTGGCAATGTCATCTTTTGTTTCCAAAACAAGCTAGCTTCTCTGGGCTTCATTCTTTGATTAGATGTTTTCTATGTCTCCTTTTAGATGGGGTTATCAGTCCTCAGCCCCTCAAGTTCAGGAATCATATAGATAAGTTGATCTAAGTAACAGTGACAATTTATCATTAATACATGTGCCTTCGTTAATCTATTCATGTGTTCTAATAACAAATATGAAAATGTTTTACATATGCATATATTTGCCCCAAATAATTTTAATTATCGCATCAACAATTTTAAAGTTTATAAAAATAAAGAGTAGACCAGTGCTACTTCATGTTCACAAAGACATGTGTGTACATTCACACAGAATACATATATAGACACACATAAATTAAATCTATTTTCATGCTAGAATTTTTTAAGCAATGATATCAAGGACAGTATTGGAAACTCTTATTTTTTTCTTCCTCTATACTATCTTATGATTAACTATAGAGTAAGACATCAAAGCTAAACTGACTTCAAAGCCAGTAGCACTTATGGTTTCCAGCTATTACTGTAACCAGCCACTTCATCCTAACAGCAGTTCATCTTACAGAGCTGCTTTGCAAGGTTCCACCTCTCTTCATCCCACCTTCTCCTTTTCCAACCTATCAAATTAAAAAGTGCCCTTTAAATGAATCTCAAAGTTAAACCTGTCTGGGGAGTTAGCATATTTGCTTGAAGATTTTTCTACTTAAAAAGAGACCTCATTTATTTATTCACTTTCCCAGAAATTACGCCTTTTACCACAGGGCCTTAGACTATGTTCACATTAAACATGTAACTATCTGCATTATTTTTTATTTCAGAAGTATAATGTCTACATGTAGATGAGCTTTTGTATACACCTCTGACTTTAGCAAGATATCACCAAATGAAAAATTAAAAGAGGACTCTGTAAATCAAAGAAATTGAAATGAAATCTAAGATTTTATTACAAATATCTGAAATGTAATTCTTTCAAGCATACACTTTCTCTAATAAGAAAAGTTCACGGACATGTATTTTTCCATTACTCATAACCTAGTAGCTACCATATAATGAGATATTAATATATTATGTAGGCAAGTTTCTTGAGAAGTGTAGAACTAGCCTCATCCATAGATTTTCAGTTTTTTCTTTAACAGCCCAAATTATGGGGGTGGAAGAGGGCAGAGATGTAATCTGGTAGGTGGTATCCAGATCTTAAACTTATAGCAACACAGTATCTTAAGACAACTTAATGACTTAGCTGTTTTCAATCCCAAACCATGTATAATTTTCTGAATACTTTATTACAAAAGCTTTGCTTGTGGGTATGGGGATTAAATAAGGTCAGTATGATGATGGGAACTCACTGTAATGTTTGAGATAAAGAATGAACTACATGTAAACTAGTGAGTTTTCCATCCTTGGAAGAATTCACATCAAGGCTCAATGACCACTTTTCAAGAAATGGGTAGAAGGAACTCTTAAATTCAGTTGGGATTAGACTATAAACTCTTTAGTATTAATTTTGATTCTAAGCATCTATGTTTATAAAATTAAAGGATATGAGAATAGAAGATGAAGTAAAGGCAACAGCATGTGGCTCTTGATTAAATTCCCATAGGTAGATGAATTTTACAAAGAAAGCTCATAAATAGGCATCTTTAAAAAAAAAAAAAGATTTATATATTTATTTATGGATACAAGCACTGGGGTACAGACCAGAGAGATATGAGGAGAAGATTCACTAGAGATAGAGTGGGAAACAGAACAGGCAGACTGATTGAAACACACTGCTGAGGGGAGCACCAGGCAAGTCAGGAGAGGTCTGTGCCATGTTTGTCTCCTTCCTGGCCAGGGATCGAACTCATGCTGCAGAGGCAGTGGATGCCTCACAGTGCTGAGCTCAACTCCTTGTGCCACTAGGGAGGCCCCCATAAATGGGTATCTTGAAGGGACTTGAAAGGGGACTAGCATGATGGACTAAGCAGATAATGCTAAACATCAAAGTGGTACATATAAATCTTTTGGGGATAGAGATTGGGAGAGCTATTACCGAAGAATCGAGAGAGATGAGGTGAAACTGTAAAAGTGAGTTTAAGAAAAATGAGAAAGGAAGCTTTTTGAAAAAGTGGGAACCTGAATGGTTTTTCAGAGCACTAGAAATGGAAACCAAAAGATTTTATATCTTTGTTACTTAAAGGAAGGAAACAAAACAGGTAGGAAAATGAAAAGTGGTTTGGAGATAAGAAGTAGATAAACTTTGTGAAAGCTGTGGTTTGACTTAGGAAGGTTACTTATAAGAAGCAGTTTCTACAAGAAAATAATGTGACCACAACAACTTCTTAGCAAGATAGCCTTTGCATACTTATGTTACCAGACAGATAAGAAAGGAGAGTCAGGGAAACAAATGATCCAGTAGTCACCTTCGGATATAATGAAAAAGTGCAAGAAGGTTTTACAGTAGAAATGAAAGGTATATGTTGATTGAAAATGGTATAATTCTTTTTATTTTCAGTAGAAGTCTTATAGGAAAATTATTAATTAATGGTTCTCCCCAATTCTGTTTTAGGGCATATAATAATTGTAGCTAACTGAAAAGTATAATATCAGTACAAGTAAGATAAGAACCAGTAATCAATATGTGACTTTGAACCAATTATTGAACTTCTCTGATCTCTCATTATTTTAACTATGTTAGGTGGATGGTTTTCTTGATCTTTCCCCGCTCTGACTCTGCTAGTTTTCATACTTCAGACCAAATTAAATATTCTTTATATAGCCTAAGAATTCAAACCAGCAAAATATTTCAGCCTCATACTGGTTCTGGTAAACATCTGCTTAATTCTGCACTGTAAATAATAGCCATGGTAAAAGACACAGAATGAATTTACAAAGATTCTAACATTTTAAGGTAAATAAAAGTTAAAGAAATTGCCTGTGTGAATAGACAAGAAGTGACTATATCAGTGATGCTAGTGAAATAGTCTTGCTAGAAAAAATGAAAGTAGTCCTACCATTTGAGTTTAAAGAAATGATCAGATGTCTAATGAAGACATGCAAGAGAGAATTGGCAATATTATTCAAAAATACAGGTCAGGTGTTTACATCAAAAGTGAATCCATTGATTTGTTTTACTGGCAACAAAGTGATAGGGAAATCTCACTAATACAACTTTCCACTGAAGACGGAAGAGGTACTATAAAGAGTCTTTGAAAAAATTTGAAAAAAAAAAAAAATAGAAAACATCAAATCCACAAAGATAAAAAATGTGGAAAATTAATTTGAACCATTTAAACCTAAGTCAATATATTAAAGTAGTTTTTCTTGGTAATAAACCACTTCCCAGAAGTAAAAGAACCTTCTTTTGTTATTGTTAATATAATTAAGCATTTTCCAAAAGTATTAATTCACTCATCTCCTGGGAATATATTATATACCAGGGCCATGCAACTGAGGACTATGTATGACATTAATTGTGGTTGCAGACTTTCAAGAGTCTACTTTGATATGCAGTTAAATTACTAATTTGTATACCTTGATACATTTTTTTCCCAAGCTTTGGTATTCTCTGTATTCATACAAAAGCTGCTTATAACTATTCTGAACCACCTTGTATCCTCTATTTTGAAATAAGAATATGAATTTTGTTAAAATGATCATTTACAGGAATAATATTATTCAGTACTTAAGATCATTATTATTTTCTGACTGGGAATTTCATGTATATCCTCTTTTAAATGGTTTATTAATCTGTGAGTATGAATTGTCTTATAAATAATGCATTAACAGAAAATTAGAAATAAGTATGATTCTCTGAGTATGTTTTAATGTAAAGTCTATACCAGTCTATACCTTCTATAATGATCACTGACATCCTCTCCCCAGCTGAGTGCCAGTAATTTATTCATAGTTACTCAATAGAAAAAAAGAAATTACAAAGAAACATTCCAGATGTATAAGTGAATTCTTCTATGTATGTAGATGCTATGTGTATAGCCCCCGTTGAATATTCCTAAAGTCAATTCTCTTTCTATTCAAAAGCAAAGGAACAACTGTAGCAACAGTTTTCAATCCTTTGGCTGAAGTCCAACTTTCTGGTTGTTTTGCCACACTTAGTTCCACATCACTGGCTTGAGAAGGCAGAAGTGGTACTGCTCTGTGCTGACCTATTTGTCATGACCACTCCTACCTCATTCTTAACATTTTCATCCTAATCTTCTTCCACACACAATGTACTTCTGCAGCAGTAAAAGAAGATGTAAAAATCTAGAATCAATTAACCAATGCAGTAACTCAAGATCCAGTGGGATGTCTTTCCTTAGTGTTATAATTCAAAGCATTTACTGAAGAGATACCATCTCTTCATATATCTCATGTGTGAAAAGATACATTTTAAAGAGTCTCCAAAACCTAAGTTAATTACATTATTAGTGTTAGCATATATAATATATATTTCTTTGGTCTAAAGAATATACTTTAACCTTCATCAAGAAAAAAATATGCCTGTGAATAACTGATTGTACTGTATACCTTGAATCACAATGTCAGAATCTCCTAAAGAAATTGTTATTATGGAATAAAGCAGAACTTTGGGTCTGAATTCATACAATTCATTCTACTGTAGACCTTTTTTGTTTTGTTGTTGTTCATTGAAGAATCCATTCCTCTGCCATAAATTGTACTGAGTATGAACAGCAGAGTCATTTGAGGTTCATTGAAAATATAGGAGAACATCATGTTTCCTGTCCTTTTGTTAAACTTGGCATATTGATTTTTTTTTTTTTTTTGCACAGCTTGCAGTACAGAAATGTGATATACAGCTATGGCAGGACAAGCTAACCACATGTGAATTTGTTAAGTACTGCTGGATTAGCAGAAATTGTCTGACTGTGCAAATAGCAAGATTTGACTTCTCCAGGAACTCTATGACTTAATCAATTAAAATAACAAGTTTTGATTTTATTGCACAGAATAAATCATTAACAAAATACATTTTCTCCTGATCACTCTTTGTAGGATCTTTACATTCATTTTGTTTCTGTATTTCACACAAAGTAATGAATATATAGACTTTAAACCAAAAGTTCAAAGTCAAATATAGGAAGGTAAAGATGTTCAGATGTTATCTATTGTTTTATAATTGTTTGTAATTTTGTTAAGAATGGCATTCTGCATTTCCACATAAATTTACCATTACTTTTCAGTTTAATATCTCTTTAGTGTTCATGTTTGTGTTCAATTTTAGCTGAGAAATAGCAAGATTTGGATTTGCCTAATACTTCCTGCTGCAATTAAATATAGAAATTTGAGGAAAAAGTCTCTGAGGTAGAATTGGTTTGCTCTTCGCCTCACCTTATAAAGCTTCCTCCTTACCATTACACTGTTCACCTTGCCTGACTTAAAAGAGTAGATATGGAGAGAGGATACACTGTAACTCCACAGAATGAGTTTACCCATGATTTCTTGGAAGTGCATTATCTATCATGTTTATAAAGGTCTTTCATTTATCTTGGAAGCAGATAAAACCGTAGTGTGATTTTCTACAGAACAAAACTGACAGTCTATGTAAAGCTAGGAATGTCCGTAATATCATGTGTGTGTGATAATGTTGTCACTTGCCTTTAAAAAAATGCTTTCTTATAACATTGCAATCTTACGTGTAGCATTTTAGCAAGCAGGATTTGAAAAAAAATTATATTTTCCAGAATTTTCTCTTCTTGTTCTCATTAAGACAGGTGGACATCTTATGAGATTGCATGCCAAATTTGTTAGAAATAAGTCTTAAAATTATCTGGTAAAAGCACAAAGCACGAGTTGTTGCCCTAATAAAAAAGGGGGGAAGGGGTCAGAGCAAAGAAGAAAGTGCCACTGGTTTGTGTTAGGTGACACTGTGCCCTGCTTGTCTAATTTGATTACACAGAGCCCCTGATGCCTCAGGCAAAGCTGATTTTAGCTATAATCAGCTTCTTAACCTTTTGAGAACTAACGTAAACACTACCTAGCGGTGGTTAATTACGTTGCTCTGCTACACACTACAAAGTACAAAGGTAAAAGTGTAGAACTACAGTAACACATGTTGTGACAGAATTTAACAAGATGACTTAAGGGGATTGCCGAAGAATACAGTTCTATATTTGTGATAAATTTTAAATTAATAAAGTGACTTATGGGTGCTTTAAAAAATTAATGGCTTTAATTTTTGCTTAAGTTGTACCCATAAGTGCTGGGTATTCATGTACTATGTTTTCCTTTTGCTAGCCTCACATTGCTAGTACTCTCTGAAATCCTCGTTGTAATTTAATTATTATAAAGTTATGTTGTAGTAAAACATCATGTAAGTTTCAGGTGTGCATCATTGAGAATCAACAGCTGTATATGCTGCATAAATTTACCACTAAAAGTTCATTACTTTTCAGAAATGCAAGTATATTTATACACTTTCATTTTGAAAGTGAACAGAAGTAATTATAACATTCACATAAGTAAAGCAAAATCCTATTGTTTTACTTTCCTAAATAGTAAAAATTCATTAGGAAAAGAATGAAGTTTCTTTTTAGCTAAGTGAAATATGGTGGCTATATAGACAGGGACCTAACTTTTCGATTTAAAACAGGAGTTCTTGATGCAGAAATCTCGTGTCATATGGGAAATTAATATGTAGGATGATTTTACTGTCAGTAGTTGGTGTAACTGTGGTATGCTGATGTAACTAATGGGGTAGAGAACGATAAAGATTAACTGATGTACTTAACAAGTCTATCTCCTCAAAGCCATATTTGCTGAGAAAACTCCAATAGGAAAATTTCCCTGGGTGAAAATTACAGGTTAACAGAAGAATAAGCTATACCATAACAGAACCATAAGCTATACCCTATATTGGTAGGTCTTTATACCTGAAATGTCATGCTTTCCCCAAAATTATGAAAGGTAGAATCTTACTGTTTCCAGTGACCCACATTATAAACAGTCACTCTGGCATTAACTTAAGTTGGAGGGGAAGCAGAAGATTCAGGTAGATAAACATTTTTTTTTAATTTGAAGTCATTCTCTTGTACATAATATGAATAGTCTAGCATTCAGGTTATTTTTTGTAGTGTAATTTATGTTGTGGTTATAGTTAGCTTTAAAATTACATGTAAACATTTATATTATCTTCATTATGATAGGTCTTTCACTGTTCAAGGTATTAAGGAATATTCATTGTGCAGAATAACCAACTTCTTTGGTCAGAGTTGGCCACTTGGCAAATGAAGGTTATCTCATTAATAAATAAATTTGTTAATAAAAATGCCACCTAAAGGGCTTCAGGTAGATTTTGTAGCTCTGTGGAATGCTATAAGAAAAGCCAATAATTGATTGCTTTTTATCGTTAAAGTATTCCATTATATGGCTATACCATATTTTGTTTATCCATTTACTAGTTGATGGGCATTTGCATTATTGTTAGTTTGGAGCTACTATATATAATGCTCATATAAACATTCAGGTATGAATCAGTCTAGACAGATTTTCATTTACCTTGAGTATTTACTTAATAGAAGTATTGCTGGCTCACTTGATAAGTTCATGTTTTGCTTTTTAAAGTATTACAAAACTGTTTTTCAGCATGACCATACCATTTTACAGTCACACCAGCAGACTATGAGAATTTCTGTTTTTCCACATTGTTACAACACTTGGTGTAGGGTCAGTCTTTTTAGTTATAGCTATTTGAGTAGGTTTGTGAGTATTTCCCTGCGGTTTTATTTTGTATTTCCCTAGTAAATACTTGACATTGAGCATATTTTCGTATGTTTATTTGCCATACATATATCTCCTTTGGTGATTTGTCTATATTTCTTTTGCATGTTATTAGTCTGTTGTTTGTATTATTGAGTTGAGAGTTTCTTCTGTAGTCTAAATACAGAGCCCTCTCAAGTAGATGATTTGCAGATATTTAATCGAGGCTGTGATGTGTTTTGTAGTTTTTTATTAGTGTCCTTTGAAGAACAGAACTTTTATTAAATCTGATAAAATTCAATTTATCATTCTTTTTCTTCTGTGGATCATGTTTTAGTGTTATATCTAAGAAATTTTAGGAAACCCAAGGTAACAAAAATCATGTTATTTCCTATGTTTCGTTGCAGAAGTTTTGCACTTTCAGTCCTAACATTTAGGTTTATGATCATTTTGAATTATTTTTTGTATGGTTTGTGATAAGGACCTTAATTTCACCTTTTAGCATATAGCTATTCATTTTGCTAACATCAGTTGCTGAAAAATCTGTTCATTCCCTAATGAATTGAGGTGGACCATTCTCAAAAATCAGGTGACCATAGCTTGGGTTTATTAAAATTCTTTATAGTCCTTTGATCTACATGTTTGTTTCTACACCAGTAAAACCACAATACAATGTGGTTTTGCATACTATATCTTTGTAGTAAGTTTTCAAACTAGGTAGTGTAAATTCTTATATTCTTTTTCATATCATCTTTAATGCTCATCAGTTTTTTTTTAATTTTCTCAAGCTTCTTTTGTTAATATATTCCTGTTTTAATTTTCTGATACTATCATGAGTGAAATTATTTTCTTAATTTATTTTTGAAATGTTTATTGCTGGTATAAAAATTACAATTGATCTTTATGTATTGACTTTATATTTAATGACTTTGTTAAAACTTGTTCACTAGTTCTAATGTTCATTTTTAATCATTAGGGTTTTCAAAATATAGTACCATGTTTTCCATGAGTATGAGTGTTAACATCTTTCTTTCTAATATTCAGGTCATTAATATCTTTTATTTCCTTATTACACTTGCTACACTCCCTGTACTATGTTTAATAGGACTGAAGAGGACACTTCTAGATTGTGATTTTTTGTTTTGTTTTGTTTTTATTAAGTGTTTTGTTATTGGTGCTAGCTGTTGGGTTGTTTGGTTTGGGCTTTTAAAAACTTGCTTGAACTTAATTCATAGAATCTGTCATCCTTTCAGGATGCACATCCTAATATTTCTGGTTAGTTGATTTTTTTAAAATCCATTTTAATGTTATTTTAGCCTGGCTTCCTAGAGATCACCCTTTTGCCTTCATAGTTTGATGGCCAGAGATTTTGCTCAGTCATCCCAAGCCAGTAGGGCTCTCTGGATGGACCTCTGTGTGAGTTGTAGAGTATATTAAAAATCCAGTTTTGAAATCTACCCCAAACTTTTATTATCTCCTGGACTTTCTTAGGACGCCTGTGCTAGTGCTCAGCCTCCTCATCAGGAAAGATTTGCTGGTGACTCATCTAAGTCTCTCAAAATGACTCATTTCCAAGGTTTCCTTATTAAATTGCTGTTTAGTACATTAGTGTTCCTCTTACTTAGTTTCCCACCAAGTTTACTTTATTTGTTTATGACAACAACTGAGCGTGGGTTTGTCTCTACAAATCAAGTCAGATCCCTGCAGCAGTGAAGTTTCAGGTTTTCACAGGTAGTCCTGTAACAGGGTGGTTCCCAGGAAAGGGGAGAGCAACAAAAAAACGTGCAGGAGGCACATGGAGCAGAGGGACATGTAAAGAAACTGCGCTTACATTTTGGTCTTGAACTGGTTAAAACAGGTGTGGGTGAGAAACCCATAAAAAACTTAATAATAGCAGCTTTCATCTTAATTTTACTCTTTTCCTCACAAATTTATCTAACTCTAACCCTTTTCAATAAGTCTCTATTAAAAAATCCCTTAAACTTATACCAAACTTTTAAACTTTACTTTAAGCTAATCCTATTTAAACTTTTACCCTCAAAAAAATAAGTAACTTTAAATATTTAACTTAATAACTATGTTCCTTATCCTTTCTATATTATACCCTAATTATATTAAAATTCCTTTCCATTAAAAACCTTATATATTTATCTTAATCCAGCAAATAGCAAAACCCATTCAGAGAGGGCAGGTTTAAAAATTCTTAAGAGCCCTTCTCCCTGCCCTGTAACAATCCCACCCTGGAAGTCCTGCTATGCCCAAGCTGATTGCCACTAATTGCCATTATTCTTACCTGCCCTTCAGTATCTTTTCATGAATAAATCTTAATTTATGGTTTGCCTTTGATGGATTTCGGGAGTGCTAAAATGCTTGTACTTGACAGTTTTAACAATTTTGACCATTTTTATAGTTGTATTTGGAAAGAGTATTTAACAGCCTCTTCACTTGTCATCACTGGAGGTCCTATCTGAGTTCTTTGTAAGCCACAAACCCTTTTGAATATAATAAAACAACAAAGACAGAATAAGATAAAATATAAAGTAAGCAAGGATAAATGAAATAGGAAAATCCTTATAAAGCAGCAATAACTTTAATTCCTATGACAGATTTTCCTAGTATGCTCACGAATGGAAGTTGTCTTAGTCTTGCAATAGGAGATTTTACTTTGTCAGAAAATACAAGAATCCAAATCACCCTTAACCCTTGCCAATAAGATGTAAAGTAAGTGGGAGGAAAAGGTATGTTTGGGGGAGAGAAGGGAAGAAATGGAGCCATTTGTATCTCTTTGTTTCACTTTGTTTTGTTTTCTCACAAAGGTCAGATTCCAAAACTTACACAACTTTATACTGTAGGAATGCTTTAGAAAATGTGCAGCGATAAAACTGCCTGCCAGATTGAAGGTTTCTTAAGTGCTACTGTCCAAAATCACTAGGCATGCTTGAAACTAGTAATTCTTGTCAGAACATACACTCTCAGTGTGTGACTTTTATCTGCAGGTGGCAGAGCATATGTTTTAGCACCAAAAAGTGTAAAGTGGCAGAGGGAGGATATTTAATGTGTTGTAACCTATTTTTATTTTTTTTTTCTTACAGCTGCTTAGTTCCGGTCAAAAGCAGTCTAACTTAAATATTTTCAGATCTTAAGAACTATATTTAAATTAGGAAAAAAATGACTCCAAATATAATTGTGTTTGTTTTTATTTAATATACAAATCAAGGTTATTGGACTAGCATCTCCCATAAAAATACAGTGGTTTTGCATGTTACAGAACTGAAATCAAGACAGTGGTTTTTTTTCTGGGTTTTGGATTTTCTGGTCAAAGTATAGGTAATCCTTTAAATACTGCAATCACTTGTTTTTAACCTTTTTTCCTATCATAGGAAATAGCTAACCTAGGGTATGGCTAGCAGTTGGGGTAGAGCTATCAAATATCACTTCATATTTTCTGATGCAGTTCTTACTACATATTTCAAATAATCCTGTGCATTAATCATAACTAAGGCCATAGCTAAAGGACAAAATCACAAACAAAAACCCAACTGACTGTGACAGAAAGGGATATAAACCCAGGGTTGTCCGATTTTCTGTATTTTTCCAAACAAGTCAGAAATCTGTTTATTATTTTAAATCATCAATTTTAAGATCTACTTAAGTTTTTAAGGTCAAACAAAATACTTATCCTCCAGATCAGGTCCATAGGTAACCAGTTTGCAACCTCTAATAGGGAAAAATAGTAAGAACTTTGGTTAACTCAATTCTTGTTTTGGTTTTGCTTTATGGAAGTTTTGTAATGGTAGGCCAATCATTTAACTTCTTTAAATCTGTTTCTTGAAAAGTTATAGAATTGGAAATGTATATAATGGACAACGTAAACTGCAAGAATCCTTTCAGCTTGAAAATTCTTCTGGAGAAAGAGGTTAAATTCAAAGAAACAAAAATAGTCACCCAGACTATAGTATTAATTTATATAGACTTACAGCATATTATTCCATGTAATACAATAAAAGTAAATGTCTGTAATCTTCAATTCATTTACTTTTCTTTTGAAGTGAACATAATGTCAAGATTGTAGTCTTCTAATAAACAAAAGGTGAAACTTAGAACTGGATCACTTGACTCTTTCATCTTATGTCTTCCTGGTTCAGAATACTTGTATCTCTTAATGATCAACGTTCAGTGCATTCAGGCCTCAGCACATTCATTTTTGTAGTTTTAGTCCATTTTCAGAAAATTGGCTTAGCCTACCCACTGTAGCCACTCTGCTTCCTGTCATAATACAGCTTTCCCTGGGCAGAAGAAAATCCTTGCTCGTCTTGTACTGTATCACTTTGTGGTACTGATGCTTGCCACACTGCTCACAGTGTTCTCCATGCTTACAAGTATCATGTGATGATGAATCAGTTGAAAATAAACTTTGATTTCCATTCATTATAGAGTTTAAAAAGCCTAGATCCCATCCTGGAGGAGCTTATGATATCACTGAAGCATTGCAGCACACAACTAAAATTTAAATTAGAGTAAAATCTAAGTACCCAGATGAGAGTTATAAACAGCAAGACTTTAGGCTAACAGGATAGATGTATGAATTATGTGTCCTGTGTTCTATGGAAAGTGAGACTTAGAAAAAGGGCAAGATTTAGATTGCAAGGTACAGAGGACCTCTTAAGCTGAAAAAAATCTGAGTCAAAAATATGAATGTTACTACAGCAAAGATAGGAGATACATTATCCTCCATAGTACACATAGAATAGTGCGAAATTTTACAGAAAAGCCAAGATAAGTGTTATAATGCATTTTATCACTTATATGAAGGTGAATGAATAAAGAATGTGCCCCGATACAATTCATTACTGATGGGAAGCGTTAAACATGAGCTGCAGTTACTAAAAGATTTTGTTTGCAGCCAATTCTCAAATTTTAGGAATAAAAGAACTTTGAAAGACATGAAGCAGGTGTGTAAGATGACAGCAATTATTCACTGTAGGGGCAAGGTAGACAGTCATTATTCTATTGCAACTTTTTTTTTTAAGATTTATTTACGTGTACAAGAACTGGGGTACAAGCCAGAGCTGCAGGGGATGAGAGGCTCCACCAGAGACACAGTGGGGAACAGAGCCCGCAGTTAGACTGAAACACACTGCTGAGGGGAGCAGCAGGCAGGGCAGGAGAGGTCTGCTGCGCCTTGTGGGGCCACCTCGCTGGCTGGTGGCAGGGATCCAACTCGCGCTGCAGTGGCTGTGTTTTGCTTCATAGTGCGTTGCTTGACCCATTGCGCCACCAGGGAGACCCCACAACTGCAAATTTTGTAAGTTCAAATTTTTTTACAATAAAAGTTAGGGAGTGAATAAAAGTAGAGAAAAATGTTGAAGAGTAAGTCCTCCCAATAACTTGCAAAACAGAATAAATCTAGAAAATACTTAGAAATGAGCCTTAATAAAAATACAAAAACTTTTGGTATAGTTAGATTGTTGAGCAGAGAAAATTATTCCCTTAAATGCTTACATTAAAAAAGAATAACTGCTAAAAATTAATAAATTTTCCATTATTTTTTGTTATTTTACATTCTTGCTAGTGATTTCACAGTGTAGGATTTATCCCCTCAGATAACCACAGTAGCACTCCCATCACCACAGCACCCATAGTCCTTCACCATGGTCTATTGTGTTCGCCTCCGCCACCCCCTTATTTTTACCCCATTTCCTCCCCTCTCCCTCTGAAAGCTGAAGATCTATGATCAGTTTTCAAAGGTTGATTTGAAGTTTGTTTTTGCCCTTTGTTTCACTTTTCTATGTTCACAATGACACTTGCAATGTTTATCTTTCTCCTGACTGACTTCACTCGGTTTAAGCCCTTCCAGTTCCATCCACATTGCTGCATATTCACTGTGCAGAAGCTTTTTAGTTTTAGTTTAGTAGTCTCAATTATTTCTATTTTCTTTCATTTTCCTTGCTACTGGGGATGGATCTGTAAAGAAATTTCTGAGATTTATGTTTTAGAGTGTTCTGCCTTTGTTTTTTCTTCCTGAATTCTGTGGCTTCAGTTCTTCCATCCAAGTCTTCTATCCAGTTTGAGTAGATGTGTGTGTACTGTGTGAGATAGTGGTCTAGTTTCATTCCTTTGCACATGGCATTCCAATTTTGTCAACACCCTTTACTAAAGAGGCTTTCTATGTTCCAATGTATATTCTCTGCTCCTTTGTCATAAATTAGCTATCCATATATGTATGGATTTATTTCTGGGTTCTCAGTTCTAGTCCATTGGTCTGTGTGTCTGTTTTTGTTCTAATACCTTGTTGTAATTATTAAGGCTTTGGAGTATAGTTTGAAATCTGGAAATGAAATATACATATTTTTCCTCTAATTTTTGTCAGGATATCTTTGACTATTTGAAGTCTTTTATGATTCCACATGAATTTCAGTAGTATATGTTCCATTTCATTGAAGAATGCTGAAATTTTTATTGAGATTGCATTGAATCTGTAAATTGCTTTGGATAGGATGACTATTTTGACAATGCAATTCTTCCAATCCATGAGCCAAGATAGCTTTCCATTTCTTTGTTTCTTTTTCTGTTTCCTTTAACAAAGGGTAAATGTGTGATAGTTCTCCTTCTATAGGTCCTTCATCTCTTTTATTAGGTTTACTAAAGATATTTGATTCTCTTTTTTCTTATTTTTGGTGTGACTTTAAATGGGATGGATTTTTTCAGTTTCTTCCTCTTTTGGCTCATTGTTTGAATATAGAAAGGCTACTGATTTTTGTGTATTGATTTTATAATCTGCCACTATGCTGAACTGGTTTATTGTTTTAGTTACTTTTTCCATGGGGTTTTTAGGATTCTCTACATATATTATCATATCATTGGCAAGTAATAATAGTGGCTTTACCTCTTCCCCAATTTGGGTTCATTTTATAGCTTTCTATTGCCCAATTGCTCTAACCATCATTGTCAATATACATTGAATACTAGTGGTGAATGTCGACATCCTTTATCAGGTTTTGTATCAGATCTTAGTGGAAAGACTTTCGGTCTTTCATTATTAGAGGACAGTGTAGCTGTAGATTTCTCACATGTGGCTTTTATTATATTAAAGTTATCTTGGGCCTCCCTGGTGGCGCAGTGGGTTAAGCAACATACTATGAAGCAGACCACAGCCACTGCAGCACGAGTTCGATCCCTGCTGCCGGCCATGGGGGGGACCCACATGGCATGGCAGACCTCTCCTGCTGTGCCCGCTGCTCCCCTCAGCAGTGTGCTTCCGTTGATCTGCCTGTTTGCTCCCCGCTCTGTCTCTGGTGGATTCTCTCACCCTCCACACCTCTGGTCTGTACCCCAGTGCTTGTATGCATAAATAAATAAATCTTTAAAAAAATAAATAAAGTATCTTACACTTACCCCTAACTTTTGGAGGATTTTCATCATAATTGAAAGTTGAATCCTATCAAATGCTTTCTTGGTACTGATATGATCATATGTTTTTTATCTTTCTTCTTGTTGATGTGGTGAATTACATTGTTTGATTTTTGAATGTTGACCCACGCTTGTATCCCTGGTATAAACCCCACTTGGTCATGATGTTTAATCCTTTTAATGCATCAGTAAATTCAATTTGCTAAGATTTTATTAAGGACTTTAGTGTCTGTGTTCATTGGAGAGACTGACCTGTGGTTCTCTTTTTGTGTGTTGCCTTTGTTTGGTTTTGGTATTAGAGTGATACTGACCACATAAAATCTGTTTGGAAATATTCCTTCTCTCAATTTTTTCAAAGAGTTTGAGCAGGATACATATTAGTTCATCTTTGGAAGTGTGGTACAACTTGCTTATAAAGCCATCTGGTACTGAATTTTTTTTAATTGAAGAAGTAAAGTCAATTACAAAAATGTCTTTTAAAATTAAGTTTCATATAATGATTATGTTGTAGATATGTTATTTGGCCCTTTGTGAATGTCTGATAAATTTGCTTTATTTCAAACTTCTTACATCTTTGCAAGAGGATTTTTTATTTTATCATTTAGGCAAAAACACCTGACTGCATTTGCACATCAAGAATGGTAAATATTGGGGCCTCCCTGGTGGCACAGTGGGTTAAGCAACGCACTATGAAGCAAACCGCAACCACTGCAGCACAAGTTCGATCCCTGCCGCCGGCCAGAGAGGGGACCCACATGGCGTAGCAGACCTCTCCTGCCTTGCCCACTGCTCCCCTCAGCAGTGTGTTTCGGTCAGTCTGCCTGTTCTGTTCCCTGCTCTGTCTGGTGAATCCTCTCACCTCCCGCGACTCTGGCCTGTACCCTAGCTCTTGTATGCATAAATAAATATTTAAAAAAAAAAAAAGAATGGTAAATATTAGCACCCCTCCCCAACCAATTGAGCTAACTGACATCCTAACATTATGACTGTACCTAAAGGGAAAAATCCTATATTGTGGAAAAAAATAAACAAGGATTTAAAAAAAAAAAATAACCTCCCGAAAACACAAAAATACTAAGAAAATAAAAAATATGTATGTACCAAAAAATGGTAAATATAAAGCTTAGTTTTTGACAATTAAATCTTCACATTTTGGGCAAATTTTGTTCACTTATTTAAGCAAAGCAGATTTGCTCAGTTTCCAATGAATTTTTAACAAAGTAAATAAATTCCCATTTTTCTATATTTGTTTCTCCAGAATTGTAGATACATACAAAAGATAAATATTCTTAACTCTCCGGATGACAAATTATCTTCCACTTCAATGAGACACAGCCTAATCAAACACACATAAAAATATTTTAAGTTTTAAAAAGTGTATCTACAGTAATATCCAATTTTAAATTTCAGTAGGAATTTGTTTCACTAATGTATTTCTTTACCAAATTACAAAATACAAAAATGAGGAAGAATTCTGATCACATTTTTAATTGAAGTAAAATTTACCGCTATAACCATGTTAAAGTGTACAGTTCAGTGACTTACATTTATAATTTTATGCTATATCATTGTTATCTGATTCTCAAACATTTGTCACTTCAGGCATAAACCTCTTCCCCACTGAGCAGTCACAGCCCATTTTCCCCTCCTGAGAGCCCTTGGCCACCATTACTCTGCTTAGTGTCTCCATGGATTTACCTATTCTGGATGTTTCATATAAATGGAATCATGCAATATATGTCTTTCTATGTCTGACTTCTTACACCCACTCAGTATATATCACTTATCTGTTCTTATTCATTACAAAAGATATTCTTTTGTGTTCTTTTATATGGATACATATAATGGATGGATGTATGAATGGATACATTCATCAATTGATGGACATTTAGGTGGTTTCCTTTTTTTTTTTTTTTATAAATAATGCTGCTATGAACATACATGTGCTATTTTTTGCTCTAACACTTGTTTTCAATTCTCTTGGTTATATCCCTATGGGTGGAATTGCTGGATCATTCTAGTATTTCTAATGTTAATGTTTTGAGAAATTACTGAACTCTTTTTTCTGGTCATACTTTTTTTTTTTTTTTTTTAAGATTTATTTATTTATGCATACAAGCACTGGGGCACAGGCCAGAGGTGTGGGGGGGGGGGGGGTGGT
>JAGFMF010012298.1:4890533-4922506 GCA_019455555.1 Galemys pyrenaicus
TAACAGAAGTACACTGCTGAGGGGAGCAGCGGGCACAGCAGGAGAGGTCTGCCGCACCATGTGGGTCCCCCTCCCTGGCCGGCAGCAGGGATCGAACTCCTGCTGCAGTGGCTGTGGTCTGCTTCATAGTATGTTGCTTAACCCACTGCGCCACCAGGGGAGGCCCTCTGGTCATACTTTTAATGTAAGGTTTTAAGGCCAGTTTGTCGGAAGCTAATAAATTGAGAACTTTCAGCACTCCCCTCCCCCCCCCCAAAATAATTGGTATGTATTCTCAACTACAGAAGAACTCAAGTCTCTCTTTCATTTTACTAAGCATTGTTTGCTATGTTAATTGAGTTTTCACCAGAGGGGAGATTTTTAGTCCAGTTTTCTCACCAACAGTTGCTTAATGGAAGAGTATGAATGGGATGGCAGGTGGATATCTAGACTTTGAGAGTTTAAAATATATTTTACTTCTAATTTTTGCCTTTAGTTTAAGAAGATAAATGTTTTAACTTACAATTTGGAAGTATAATTCAAAAAGTTTTAGACCCTGAGCTTAAAATAGTTTTAAATTAAGGAGGTATCTTCTAAGTACTCAATAACTATTTTAAATTTTCTGTTATCTCCCTGAGAAAAAGATCAACAAATTTTACTGGAATCCATACCAAAGTGTTTCTCAACAACTGCTAAACCTCTATATTTAAAATGTTTGCACTTAAAATAAATAAATAAAGTGCACTATTAAAATTTCTTAGAAGTTTAAGAATTTCTTGAGAAATTAAAATATTGGCCCTTTTTGAATTCAGAATGGTTTACATATATGACTTAGCCTATGGTTAGCTTCCCCCATGGAGCTAAAATATATTTTACTTGGAATTAAGCCAAATTTCCCACTTGCATGCATTCAACTTATACTGCATACATCTTAGTCCTGGCATTTGAAAGGTCTTTTTCCTTTATCCAAATACTTTGTAACTTGAAGAAAAATAGCAATTTCTATTTAAACTTTCTTCTCTCTCCTCCTTACCCTCTTCACCCTTAAGCAAATGTCTTCATACTGTGTAACATCCAATCCTCTTAGGAAATCTCCTGTAAGAGAACTGTCAATTTTCCAACTCAGGAAGATTACCCTTAAGTACCCTCAGACCTGAGGATCTGTGGAAGAGCTACAGGGAGTTCATAAACCCTTTGAAATTCTGTTTTGAAATGGAGTTACAGAAAGGGGAATCAGAGCTTTGATCATATTCTCAAAGGGGTATGTGGTCCTCAAAATGTGAAGTTACTATGGTTCTAACAGTGGCCTAGAGAGCAAAAGAGACACACTTCCTATGGTACCATGACACATGGGTGGTGTGTGATTAAGTCATGAGTGTATTTCAGCCAGACTTTCACTACAAAGTCAAAGTAATAGCAGTACTAAGGGTGTGACTGAGCCTCAGTGCAGCAATAAGACCACTTCAAGTCACACTGCTTACCTGAACAGAAATAAGAGAATATATTCTCTTTTCTTCCATACTGGTTCCAATCAATTCCTAGTCCTTCTCATCTTTGGAAATAAAAAAAAAAAAAAAAAAAACAAATTTCAAGAAAAATCATTCTTTTTAATATTTGCTTTATATATTTACTTGTTTCTCCCAGACTTCAATTCTGTAAGTCCATTCTCAGAAGTGAGAATCATAGGAGAAAATAATGCTAAGAACCAGAAAGCAGCAATGGCTATTTTTTTTCCAACTAATGTTTGAGGGAATGAAGAGAACTAACCCTGTTTGCACACCTACTGTGTACTGTTCCTTTCCTGTATATCTCTCCTTTACACCTCAGAGTACGTCAGTGTGATGATAAAATGTGATCTTTATCAAAGATGAGTAAACCAAGGTTCATGTAGTTTCTAAATATGTGTGTTGAGACTCTAACCCAGGTTGGTATTTCTGAACCACACCGCTTTCCCTGTACCCATCAGAGAGCAACAACACCAGAGGCAATTTCCTAAGATGTGTGGTGGAGATTACCTTTTATTTAAGATTTATTTTTATTTACACATTCAAGAACTGGGGTATAGGCCAGAGGTGCTGGGGTGAGAGGATTCACCACAAACAGAGTAAGGAGCAGAACTGGCAGATCTACTGAAGTACACTGGTGAGGGGAGCAGCAGGAGAGAAAGTAAAGATCTACTGTGCCATGTGGGCCAGCTCCCTGGCAGGGGATGAACTCAGACCATAATGGTGATAGTGCTCACCATGATAGTGCCCCACCAAAGGGAGGTCTGCCAACTGCCTTTTAGAAGACGAATAGAAGTTTGTTTCCAGCTGTGTTGTATATTCACAAATACATTGTAGATGTATCTGTAGGAATTAGAGGGAATCTAATATATCTTATGAAGAAACAAAAGTCTCTGCACATTTGCACGCTATTCCTTGGTGCTACCCTAGAGGAAAATATGAGAGTGATTACAATAGATGTGAAATAGCAGCTCATAAATGGATAATCTTTAATTTCCATTTTTTGCTTAAATTATTGTTTTCCTTTCTTCGAATAAAATGTCACAAGTGAAAATATAAAGAATTAAATAATTCCCCCTTAGCATGGTGGAAAGTAGAGCAAACAAATGGAAGAAAAAAATCTAGAAATAAGATTAATTATTGAATAACCTGCTAAAATAAACTTGAAACTGTCCTCAAACTTTGAAACATATATATATATATGATAAATATGGATCCAGATCCTTTTTGCTACATCTGGGATCCTGAGATAAAAGGGAATAAATTTTATGTTTATTAAATTTTTATTTTCTTACATCACTGTTCATTTTTATACAGTACTTGATTTTTCCCCTCAGTTGTGGTAGCTGTGATCCATCACCATACTCTGTTGTTCTCGTCCCTCTCCTATTTTACCCCTTTCCCTGCTGTATGCCTCAGATTAAGGTCAGCTTGAAGTTTTGTAAAAGGAACATATTTAGAAAGAAATCTTAGAGTACCACTGGACTGAGAGCTGAGACTCAAGTCCTACCCTACTCTACCTTTAGTCAACCCAACCCCATAAGTATTCCTAGTTCCTTCCTTCATCCATTCAAAAAACACCTTGCAAGCCCTCCCATTTATTAGCCACTACACTTTGCTAGATATTTGGCAGTGAAAAGGACAAAAAAAAATTTCGCTTGCATAGAACTTAAAATTTAGAAAGAAAATAGATAGAATGTAAAAATGTATATATGTTTATATATATATATATATACACACACACATAATTTTTAGATCTCAGTGTAAGAATAGAATGTAAGTAGGCTAAAGGGTGAACACATGCCTAGAGAGGGTGTTGTGGTATATTTATATAGACTGGCTGAGAAAGGCCTTTGAGAACCTCCATGTGTTGGCACTGAACTTTCTAGGGGCTCACTTTCTTCATACATTAAATGAAGCATAGCTGGGTGATGACTAAAGACCTGAAGAACTCTGTGCTTTCTCTAAGGAACATATCTTTGGGTCAAATAATCTCTTGTATGTATAAGTTATGGTCTTTTCTGTGCATTGATCTCAAAATGTAATAAGAATGTTCATTGATTCTGAAGGTTAATTCCATTTTACATTTGGGGAATTTAAACTGAGAATTAAATGCTTTCCCAAAGGTTGCATAATAGTAAAAGAAGGATTAGTGCTCTCAATGCCTGCCATTCTCAGTGTGAAAATTCTACCTCACTATTTGATGTTAAGAAGTGGAACTGACGTGTCAGTGTTTAGTAGATTAAAGATGTGTAAGCTACAAGAGACTAAAATATTTACAAATAAGGAATTGGATAAGTATATCCCACTGCACTCATTTATGGCAGGCAAGTAAGCCATGTGATGTGCTTTAAACCAGTAAAATAGCAAATCTCTCCCCCCAAGAAAATCTATAATTTTAATCAAAAGTTTGTTTCAGTCATTGAAATTCTGTTATTGCTGCTTACAAACATTAAAGTCAATCAAAACATCAGTAGCTTTGCAAGATCAATATTTTTAATATGTTTGCATTGCAGTACTGCAGATTTTTGGCTAATGGATCGCACCCATATTGATTTCCATGGGAAATGTTAGTCTGATACTGAAATAATTTAAAAAAAAAAACAGGGATTATTGGTTTGGAATTTTCAAGGAGATAGAAGTATAAAAATTGGTTATTGACTAAATTGCTTGGGGTGAGTGATCCTTGGGCACTTGCAATAAACTTGTAGCACTCAGTCATTACTGAATACTACCTTAGTCCCTTAAACTGAAAATCAATCAATAACCTATTATAACAATGCAAATTGTGGTGAAATAACATATATGGCATGTTAGAGTCACATTTTATTAAAACATATGCATAAGCATAAGTACTGGGCATACTGAAAACATCTACTGAAACAATGACTAGTTTTAACTTTGAGATTCCTGCTGAGCATAGTTTGAGTAATATTTTTAAAGTGGTAAATTGCTATAAAATAACAATAAAAAGAGGTATACAATTCTATGAACAATAATGAAAATGCAAACACTACAGAATGTCAAATGACACATTTGATTCAGAGCAAAATTGCAATTGTTACTCTGTTCTCAAAGCATTGGGATAATGTATGCAAGCATTAGGTTAGCTGCAAACACATTCCCTAAAATACGAATTTAATGCACATTACATTTATCTCCTTTTTTATCTTTTGGTTAGGAGAGCCATATTTTTATCTAGGAAGTTGGTTCTATGTTTTCATTTGATCACCATTATAAATTTATGAATTCTCTCTTAGAGAAAGAACTTTAAATGTCTCAATACAAATTCAGACCAGTATAATGGTAGGTATAAAGCAGTTGTGTATTTTGTTTATTTAATTTTTAAATTATATTTATTATTTACATATTGTGGTAATGTTTCTTTGCTTTGAGAGGAATGTGGACTTAAATTTAAAAACAAAGTCACAAATTAGTAATCACAACTGTTAAATTTTGTTGCCAACTCAATCAGCCTGGTCAGTATTTTCTTTGATATGTTGAGCCCTCTATATAAATAGAAGAGTGATGATTATCCTTACAATTGTGTGAAGATGGTAACACTCATATAATAACATTGATAGTAAGTACATTTTAATTTAGTATCAATCTTTGATTGCCATTTGTTCTCTGTCTCTTTCACCTATTCTGACTTATTTTTATCTCTCATCATTAATTCTAGCATTACTCCAAATCTAGTTGATAAAACCTTTTTTTTCCTAGTCTATTTTAAATTTATACCTGAATGTAACTTCTTAAATATTATGTTTCTCCTCCTCATTTGTTAAGTGTTAGGACATTCTGTTTTAATGAACCCAGCCTTCAGAATGATTTGTGAGATATATAACACTTTGCTGTTATCTAATGTTATGTACATCTTATTTGAAAATAACCAAGTTATATGGTAAAGATATTTACATGTAAACTCTATAAAAAATTATATCATTTTTTTACTAACTTAGTCAATGGCTTTCTTTTACAAATAGTATTAGAAAAGTATCCATGGTCTTTAAAATGATAGAATTCTAATTCCATAGTTAGTCATGTCTATGTTTTCATATACAATTGCTCTTCTTATCATTTATGGTTTCCTAAGAATAACTGGAATTTGTGTCACTTATTGTCAGAGAAAGCTTTTTCTTCAGTAGCTTGAATTGGTGCTATTCCCATTTACAGTTTTCATTGTATAACCAGTCAAGGAGTTGGGTATCATGAAGATGGGAGATCATCAACTCTTTAGCAATTTAGCAGAGCAAATGCAAACCCATTCCCCCACCTATATGCACCTCTGCTCAGAGCTCATCTAGACTTTTACTAGGTCACTAGTGCAATTTCTACTCAGGATGGTTACCATCTGAGAAATCTCTGATAGCCTAAAAGAATTCATGTAATTTCTCATTTGATCCAGAACATTCCTAGTGCTTTAACTGATTGAGCAAAAATCAAACTGACTTTTATCTGTGAAATTAATACAAGCGCACTGGTAAAATGGTGGTGGGAAATCCATGGGGACCACAATTGATGTCAAATATATATAAAGAAAGGGAAAGAGGGAAAATTAAAAAAAAATAATAATAATCTTGTAGAAAAATAAAATTAACCTTCTGGTTAACTCAAGTATCAAAGAAAAAGAAAAAGAAATTAGTATCTGAGAGTAAGCAGTATCTGAGAGGAGACCAGGCTTTAAGATTTATCTATAGACCCGGACATTTGACAAAATCTATTGTATTTAATAGATAGCACACAAATCAAAAGAAGTCATTCTCTGTTTACTAGGAATATCAGTAGCTAAAGGAATTCGGATTTCAAAGAGCTCTTCGTAGTGAATTTTTTTACGTTAATGAACAAATGAATATCAGTGTCTGAATGGACAAGATGATTTTTTTTTAATTTATAGACAAAACAGACTTTTTGCATGCTGATAAAAATCTAGAATCAGAGTATTCAGACAGTTCATATCAAGACTTACCTATAAGCAGCTGGAAAATACCAAGAGATCTTTATTAGTTAACAAAGTGTTACACATCATGCTATTCAGAAAATTTGTTGTGTAAGAGTAGTTAAAAGCACAGAATTTGGGGAGCCTTATTGTCTGAATTCATATCCTTCCTCTGCTACTTTCTATCACTGTAACCTTGGACAAGTTACCAACCCTCTCTAAGATGTCATTACTTCACATATAAAATGATAATATATAAGGGGCTTATCTCTTGGGGTGTTGTGTTGATTAAATACATGTTAACTACTTGGCACTTTGTTGTATATACAATTTGCACTGGTGTCTATATTATTGGGAGCAGAAATTAAAGATTTTAATTTCTTCTTTTAATTTTTCTTCTAAAATCCCATCAAGGTACTCTTATCCTCTGCTTCATAGTACCCTGTACCACCCATACCTTAGTGTATATTACTCTGTATTATCTGTTTACTTGCTCTCTCACACCCATTAAGCTATAAGCTTCATGAGCATAGAAACTATCTCATCATTATTGCTTCAATGCCTGACATATATTTTGTGCTCTATAAAATACATATTGGGTGAATATTATGTAGAACAAATAATACAACATTATTAGAATATGTAAATATTCTAATTTTGAGTATGTTGCTTTCTTTGTATCAAAAGGTGAATAAATGATTTCATCTTCTGCCTAAAATATTTTGTGCTTAGTTATCCAGAGTTTTTTTATTCATCTTTGTGTCTTTGGGCCTTTATTCAGATGTCCCCAGTGATTCCTATTCTGATTACCTCATTTAAAATAGCGTATCTCTACCTTCTCTGGTCTATTTCTCTGTAGCATTTATGTCAGTCCTCTATGTATTTCAGTAACTATGTTTGACTTCTTTTTGTGCCCACCAATGGAGTATAAACTTTATTGACTTTGCTAAGGTAGGTCTTCAGCATCTGGGACAATACCTGGCACAGAACAGACAGTCATTTTAAAATAGCTGTTGAATAACTAATTCATTGCATTAAGGCTGCGAATTTGAAGTTAATTTAAAGAAAAATTATTATTCAAGGTAATCAACAAATAATTAAAAACAAGACCTCCTGGGTTCCATGTTAGCTCAGTCATAAATGGTTTTTGAATATGCTAAAGGTACATTCTTCACCTTGCTGAATCCTTGTAACCCAGTCTATGAATTCTGAAATTTATCCCCACCAAAATATTCCTACACAGGTGACTATGGGATGTTTTGCAAATTATTTTATAAAATATGTCTGGGACTATGTCTTTAAAGGAATGCTTATATTAGAGGCATCTTTTTCAATGTGTAAACCCTAAAACACTAGAACTTAAGTTCCATAGAACTTAAATGCAGAATATCTGTAAAGTTTTAATTAAGAATAATTAAAATACCCATATTAAAATACGTTGTAGTCTGCCAGCTTAGTAGGGGTTTTAATTTCAATAATAAGTTTAATTTTTTTGTTGTTACATTAAACGCTACAGTGTGCAGTATCAGCAGGGAAAATGTGGCCTGCTGAAGTGGTAAAAAAAAAAAATGTGATTTATAAATTCTCTGCTTTATTTTTGTTGAAAAAATTTTATTAAGATTAAGCTTTCTTTCCGGTGGTTAATTGTTTGAATTCATTATTAAGGCATCCCACAAACACAAAATTGAATGAGAAAATTAGAGAGGAAGTAGAAAGGATTTTTAAGTGAGACAACATTTCTAAAATATAAAGACTCAGTGCCATTCATGCAGTAAAATTTTCATTCACTTACTGGTTGTAGGATTATTTAGCTACTTAGGTAATGATGTCATGAAATGACAAAGTAAGCTTAATAAGATTGAAAATCTAAGAAAAGATTTAAAGACAGTAGGTGATTAGTTACTCAGGTGAAGTAAGAAAGCTATATACCAAAATAAGATATTTTTCAAATGCTTGTAAAGGGGAGAGATACATAGAAAGTATCAAAACCTAACAGGAAAAACAAACGAAAAAAAGAATAATTATTAGTACAAATAAAATCGAGCTATCTCAGTTTAAAAAAAAAAAGATTTGAAAGCATATAAGTTTAAAAATGATTAAGAAATAAGTAAGAGTCAATGAACACATATGGGTTATCAAATAAGGAGATAACATGAGGCTATTCCCCTAAATCATATGCAGTGTTGTAAACCAATGTTACCTCAATAAAGAGGAAAACAAAATGAAATTAAAAGAAGTAAATGAAGAAAGAAAAGTTGTATGCATGGCAGACATTGTGGGTATTTTTGATTCATATTTTCCAAACCAAAAAACATCCTCTCCTTTTTCTCACCATTGCATTTTCCATATTACTTTCTTTATGGCCAGTGGTAAAATGTAATTGTCATCTAGAATTTGTAACATATTGAAATAATAACATCCACACCCATACAATAGTACTTATCATTTACTGCAAGTACAGCATATTCTGCTCATAGTAGTATAAAAGATAATAGGAAAGAGATAAAGATTCATAAATAATTCAAAGACAAAGGAACAAGGATCACAAGGGAGATAATGATATAAGTAATAGGAAAATTTAGAAGAAGGTATGAGTCTAATTATAAGATCCAACAAGACCTTCAAGAATTGAGAAGGCAAAGTACATTAAGCTATGAACCTTGAAAAATGAATAGGATTTAAAGATTCAAGAAGGGAAGAAGAATATTTCAACCTGGATTGTGAACGTGAGAAAGTACTTGGAAATGCAGGCATGTTATATAAGCATTCACAAGAGCAAGAAGGGAGTTTGATAGACGCATCATAGGTGTGATGGAGAAGGAAAACCAAGTTATATTAAGTAGGAATGAGATGACAGAAAACACTACTAGGCTAAGCAGTTTTGGTGGGACAGTTTTTGTTGTTTTCTAAGCCCTTAGGATCAAAGATTTTTGAGAGAAGGATGAAATGTGGAGCTTTTGAAAGACTGATCTTCTGAAAGACTGATCTACCAGTTATGAGTAAAATATATTGAGGGGGACAAAACTGAAGATGAAAAAAAATGTGTTTCAAAAGTCATTTTTATAGTCCCTGCAAATGGTAATGAGGCTAAATGTTGACAATGTCTCATCACTTTCTTAGCTGGAAATCATTTTAGTCAAATATAAGTATCACCCACTAGCTTTTTGCCTTTTGAATTCGGTCCAATTACATTAAGGGGAGCTGTGTAATGTAAGTCCTTGCTGCTGCCATTTTACCTTTAATTTTCCTATGCAAGTCATTTTTTTTTAATGTGGTAAAATGCATTTCTTAAGTATGGCTCGTGGTTAAAAAATACTTAAAAGTCACTGAACTAGATGATCTGCAGGTCCTTCTATTTATAAACTATGTGATTTTATTCTGGGTTTTTACCATTTCATGCATAGATTATATCAGTAGCCTTCTAACTATTCTTCCTATGCAAGTCATTTTTAATTGGGTAGTTTGCTTTTTGTTTAGTTATATAAGTTCTTTGTAGGTCTTGAATAACAGCCTCCTGTACAAATGTGTCATGTGCAAATAATTCTCCCATTCAGTAAGGTGTCATTTCACTGCAAAAGCATCTTGGTTTGATATAGTTCCAGTTTTTATAATCTGTTTTGTGTCTCTTGCTGTTGGATACAAATACATAAAGACATCTGACTGATACCAATATCATTGAGTGTTTTTGCCTATACTTTATTCTATGTATTTTATGGTACCACTCTAACATCCAAATCTTTTTTTTTTTTTAAGATTTATTTATTCATGCATACAAGAGCTGGGTTACAGGCCAGAGGTGTGGGGGGTGAGAGGATTCACCAGAGACAGAGTGGGGAGCAAAACAGATAGATTGAAACAGACTCCAGAGGGGAGCAGCGGGCAAGGCAGGAGAGGTCTGCTATGCCATGTGGGTCCCATCCCTGGCCGGTGATCGAACTCGCGCTGCTGTGCTACAGATGCTTCACAGTGCCGTACTCAACCCACTGCACCTCAACCCACTGCGCCACCAGGGAGGCCCACATCCAGATCTTTAATCCATTTTGTGTTAATTTTTTCTTCGCCATAAAATAGTCATCTACTTTCATTCGTTTGCTTGTTGCTGTCTAGTTTTCCCAAATTATTTCTTGAAGAGACTTTCCTTTACCCAGTATTTCTTGGCTATCAATAATATTCCATTGCTTTGTGTGTCTGTTTTTATTATTGTAGCATACTTTTTTCATTACTTTAACATTGTAGCATAATTTAAAGTCTGGGAGTATGATGCCACCATTTTTCTTTTTTGTCATTCATTTTCACTCTTCTTTGGTAATTCTGTATAAATTTCAGTAGTATTTGTTCCATTTCTTTGAAAAATGTCATCCAAACTTTGATAGCAATTGCATTTAACCTGCATATTGCTTTAAGTAGTATTGCTTTAAGTAGGTTGGCAATTTTTATCCTAAGTATATGAATACATTATTCCAGTCTTTCCTTGCCCATATAGTTTTCTCAGTGATGTCTGATGTAAGTCTGATAGGAATACCTTTAAAGGTTACCTGCTTTTTCCCTCTTGCCACTTTAATTATTCTTTCTCTTAAAGCTTTGTCTTGAAGCTCCATAACTATGTGTCTTGTGGTAGATCTATTACCTCTAGATAACCCACTGTTTCTTTTAGCTTGATGGACTCATGTTTCCTTGAGTTTGAGAAGTTTTCCTCTGTTATTTCTTTTAGTGGGTTCCCCGTTCCCTTCCTTCTCTCTTGCAGACCTATTTTCCTTTTTGTTGCCCTTCCTGTGCGAGCAGGAAAATTCTCAGTGTTTCTTCTTTTGTTTTTTTTTTCTTTTCATTGTATATGTCTTTCTCATTCCATCTGTGTCTTTTGTGCATTGTTATCTTCAGTTTAATTAATTTGATCCTTCACTTGGTCTATTCTGCTACTATAATTTTCTGCAGTATTTTTTTTATCTCCTCCGTTGATACTTTTACATCCTGCAACTCCCCATACCAGGCACAGAAAACCCTGGGAGCCCAGATTGCACAAGGGCTGGGCAAGTGTTTTTCCCCACTACTAAAACCACTCACAGGCTTCAAGGGTGTCTTTCACTGAGAAAGCTATACTGTTGCTGAGACTTGTTCATTCTCTGACCTGAGCTGAGGCTGCAGTCAAGTCTTGAGTCCCAGTAGGGAAGGACAGGTATCTCTCTTGGTATACTGGCATGGATTCTGACTGTTTCTCAATCTTTCCTACCTTTTCTATAAGTCTCTTTCTCTCCCCACGGTGCAGACATTTGTCCTCACTTCCCAGTTCTGTTCTAGATATGGCTGCTTCCCCCCCCACCCCTCCAGACACTATGTTTCTCAAGGATGTGCTTACTCAAGATGTCCCAGTTCTTGTATGCATAAATAAATAGGTCTTTTTTTAAAAAAATGGACTAAATAGCAATTTACTATTATCTTTCATAGTTCCATAGGTTGACTAAGCTCAGCTGGGAGGTTCTTGCCTGGGATCTCAATATCAAATGATGATAGTCTAATTCCAGTGGGAGCTGGAGTCATCTGCACTGGACATGAAAAGTGATTTATTCACTGCCTTGTGGTTGATGCTAGCTACTGGCTAGTAGGAATTCAACTGGGACTGTACTGAGCACTGCACATAAACTCTCCAAGTACCCTAAGCTTCCTCCATCATGTACTGGGGTTTTAAAAGATGAACATTGGAAAAACAAATAATCCCAAGATTCATAGGAAATAGCTGTAAAACTTGTAACTTAGCCTCAAAAGTCAGACAGTATCAGTTCAACAATGTTCTATATGCCTACGTTCAGGGAGAGGAGGCTTATAACGGCATTAATAACATGAATCATGGCTCACAGTGAGGGTGAATATGGATTGGGAACAGGAAGAACCCACCTGTAGGGACTGCCACACACAGTAAAACAAAGTAGGATAATCAGGGAAAAATTAGACCCGCATCCAGTAGGTTGTGGGTATTATGGAATGATGTTTCTGCTACTAATAGACTCTTCATTTACTTCCTTTTAGAGAAATTAACTGTTTCATTTTCCTGATATCAGTTTCTAAATCACTTTTCCTAGTTCCTTATTTTTAAGTGTCCTCAGATCCTTTATTAATAGACCTAAATTTCCCCAAAGGTGTTCAGACATGGTAACATGTGAAACATTTTCTCACATTTTATTATTCTCATCTCCTTGCTCTGGCAATTTCACAAGACTGAGGATAAATAAGGTACTGTTTTACTTTCAACTTTCATATAACCATTTTTTATTAGGTACTTAATTCTCTATTTATTGAGTTGTATGAATTTCAATCTTATAACAGCCCCTTGTTTGATATATGATATGCAAATATTTTCTCATTCAGTAGGGAGACCTTTTTTATAATAGTTTTTGTCAATGTGCAGAACTTTTTAATTTATGTAGTCCCAGTTGCTTATTTTTGCTTTTATTTTCCTTGCCATTCAAGTCCAGTCCCTAAAATAATCTTAGGCCAATTGTAGAGTGTTTTGCCTATGTTTTATATGCTGTATTTAATGAATTCTGCACTTATATCCAAATCCTTAAACCATTTTTAGTTTCTTTACGTGGATGATGTGAGAACATAGTCTAGTTTCATTTTTCTGCAGACCAGTTCTCCAAACACTATTTGTTGAAGAGACTTTCCTTTCTCCATTGTATACCCTTTACTCTTTTATCATAGATTAAACTGACCATAAAATATGGGTGTTTCCTACACCATCACCAGGCTCACAATTCTATTCCATTGGTCTGTGTGTCTGTTTTTATTCCAGTACCATACTGTTTATATTTTTACAGCACTGTAATATAGTTTGAAGTCTGAGAGAATGATACCTCTAGTCCCCTTCTACTTGGGATTTTTGTATTCCCATGTAAATTTCAGTACAATTTGCTCTGTTTCTTTGAAGAAGTCCATTGGAATTTTAAAAGGGTTTACATTGAATCTATAAATTTCTTTGGGTAAGATACACATTTTAGCAATGGTTAGGCTTCAAATCCATGAACATGGACTATTTTTCCCTTTCCTTGTGTCTTCTATTTCTTTTAGCAATAGATTATACTTTTACCTACTCGCTTAAGTTTATTCATAGGTATTTAATACTTTATAATGTTAATGTAAATTGGATTGTTCTCTTGATTTCTTTTTCTTTTAGTTTGTTATTTGCATATAGGAATACCATAGACTTTTGTATATTGATTTTTTAACCTATCAATTTACTGTATTGTTTCTAATAATTTTTATTAGACTCTTTAGGGATTTCTATAAATGTAACTATGTCATCAGCAAATAATAGTCATCAGTAAATAAAAAATTATCAATAATTTTTTTCCTGTAGATTCTGGTTTTATTGTAATGCCTAAGTTCTACCGCACAATTACATAAAACTTCTAATTTTTTTCATTGGTGCCAATGGATTTTTTTGACCTTTAAATCATAATAGTTAGATAATTGTCAAGGATTACATTGTGCAGTGGCTGAGCAGTGCTGAGGGTCCAGTTGTTGTTAATGATTATTTGTTTATGGGGGCAACAATTAATTAACCAGAGAGAACACTGTCAGCTGGGTTCATCCAACCTTAGGGTTTTTCATATATACTTAATGGGCAGACTGGCAAGGCAGTTTAGGGTAACATACTGCGATGTCAGGTCATGGACTCTTAAGCAGATAAGGAGGAAAATGAATACCAAAAAAAGGGCAAGTAAAGAAAAAGAAAAGCACGAATGGACTGAAAAACATATAAGACTTTTTTTAAAGGTTGAAGATGATGTTTGAGTGAGATGACTTGAAAGATAGGATGTTATGGTAAATAGAGATAATATCTTGATATATTATATCAAAAGAGTGCTGCAGTGGCCAAAGTTTAGCATCAAGAATGGGTAGTTGAAGTATGGGGAAAGAGAGAGTCTTTAAAGACCCAGGAATTGGGTATGAGATAGATTATTCATATGAATTTTGGCAATTCCCTTAAGTATAAGTGGGCTTAGATGAAGGGAAGCATCCTTTGAACATCTGGGACTCTCACCAACACACCAACACCTTTAACAACCTTCATTTATCTTTATGCAACTCATCCCTAGTTGCTAATGAATAAATATCAAACAAACAAAAAATGTTGAAACATCAGAGTTTATTTAAAAGAACAAACAGCAACTAATGAGAATCAAAACTGTTCATCCTTCTTGCTTCTGACAAAATATTCATGTTTGGGGGTTCTTGTATATAAAGGCAATTGATAATGTATATAAAGTATTAACTCAGTTCCTAAAACCTATCAGTAGTTAATCCATTATAGCAGTTATGATATTAGGGAGAAATTATCTATACAGGTTTTCAAATTGGTATATGTTTAACATGTCCTTCAAGTTCAGGTAAGAAATTTCAGCAACCCTGCTTCAGCTTAAAAATGACCAGACAAGGACCTCCCTGGTGGTGCAATGGGTTAAGCAATGCACTATGAAACAAACCACAGCCTTTGCAAGCACAAGTTCGATCCCTGCTGCTGGCCAGGGAGGGGACCCACATGGCGTGGCAGACCTCTCCTGCCTTGCCCGCTGCTCCCCTCAGCAGTGTGTTTCAGTCAGTCTGCCTGTTCTCCTCCCTGCTCTGTCTGGTGAATCCTCTCACTTCTGTGACTCTGGCCTGTACCCTAGCTCTTGTAGGCATAAATAAATAAATCTTTAAAAAAAAAATGACCAGACAACTTCAGTTTGAGGTGTTTCTGGAATCCCCCAGAGGGTTGGAGATGCACCTGAGAAGCAATTAGAACCCCATTTTTAAGCCCTGACAAAATAAAAAGACAAAAAATAGAAACTTAGGAATTTCACATTCATTTTTATAAGTTAGAAAATAATGTCTTAAATATAGTAGGGTCACTCTCTCTGACAGGGTGTTTCTATAGTGAAGCTAAAAATAAAATAGAAAACCTATTAGTACAACTTAATATAGATGTTTCTGGTGAGAATATTACAAATGAAGATCTAAAATTGCTTAAGTCAGGACAAACGTTTCAAAGCCACACAACCTGAGACTACTTTTGTTGTCCACTCACCATGAAGCAGTTCACAAAAATAACTCTTTAGTTGCTATTTACACAATTTCAACTGTGGTTTTTAAGTTAGAAAGTGTAGAAGTAATGATTCTCACTATCAGTCTTTAATGTATAGCAACATAAGTAGCAAACTCGAGTTGTTAAGATAATATATTTAAATATGCTAAGAATTCTAACATTTTCACATTCTGTAATCTATGTTCACTTTCAAATTCTACCTTATGAAGGGATTAGGAAAAAGAATAAGAACAATAAAAAGGAAAGCACAACAAAACAAATAAACAGATGATAAATCAGAGACATTTTACAGGGGAGGAGGAGGGAGAGGGATCAAAGTAAGGGTGGAAAGAGCATAGGGGACTGAGGTAATGGTGCACAGGTGAACTGATAGTGGAAATTCCACGTGGACTACAGCAACCCTGCTTCAGCTTAAAAATGACTAGACACCGACAAATATATATAAATAAAGAAGTTAAAATTTTTTTTAAAAATTTACCTTATCAAATGTGAGTATTAAATGATGAATTTCTTCATTGGGATAGAAATTTCTTTTTAAACGGAAACTATTTCCTTATGTGTAACAAGGTGAAGTTATTGAACAGTATTTAAATTTTAAAAACATTGAAGAGTAGGATTCCAATAGTTAATATTTTATTATACATTCTAGATATGTCAGCAATCAAAATTGAAAACTCTTACCTGACCAGTAAGCATTTGACATTTGGAAAATTGGTTAATATTACTACAAAATAGTATGTTTGTAAATGTACATTTAGTTTGTAAATGTACATTTAATTCTCTGTATTAGGTTCCTCTCTTTTCTCTGTATTTTACTTTGTAACTAACAGTTTCACCATCACCACCAATTTAGAATGATACTGGGTACAAGAAATACACATAATTCTGCCACACAAGGCTATGGCTGGTCTCAGTTAGCTTACAACAAGGTAGCAAAAGAGGCATGCAATGTGCACATAAAAAAAGAAACACTAATAAAAAAGGAAAATGAAAATAGTTTCTGAAGATTGGCTCCAGTAACAAGGTCAGAGGTTGCATACTGTATTTATTTATTGAGATGATGGAACCTCACTGGTTCTTATCAGAGAATTTTTAGATAATTTTGTAGAGAGGAGAAGGCATTCTAAGAAAAATTAAAAAGTGGAATCCAAGACAGAAAGAGCTTTGTAAATTCAATGACATTTTAGCTGGAGTTAAGGAAATTATGAGACAGAAAGCTGAAGAGGAATGCATAAGCAGAATCTAGAGGATTTAAGGAGCTTGAAATTTAATTTATAGGCCACAGTTACTGAAAAAAGAAATTTTAAAAAAATTCTTTTAGGAGGATTAACTAGCCAGTATGTATGTACAATAGGGGAGTTGGTGAAGCATACATAAGAGAATATTTGAGGGCTCTGACATTAATGTTACTCATCCTGTTACCCCAGTTACTATTCCTTGGAATGCTAATTTTGAGCTACAACAGTAGTCATAAAAGTTCCTTTTGGGGAAACTTTTAGATAAAAAATGGAAGCATTTCATACTAAACTTTACTTTTTGGAGTTACAATGCATGTTAGCACATAGAAGACCAATACCAAAGAACCCATAATTTTCCAAATTTATCTACACATTAAAGACTTTGTTCACTGGGGCCTCCCTGGTGGCTCAGCTGCTTGAGTGCCGCACTGTGAAGCATCCACAGCACAGCAGCACGAGTTCGATGCCCGGCCAGGGAGTGACCCACATGGCACAGCAGACCTCTTCTGCTTTACCTGCTGCTCCCCTCAGCAGTGTGTTTCAGTGGGTCTACCTGTTCTGCTCCCAACTCTGTCTCTGGTGAATCCTCTGACCTCCTGTGGCTCTGGCCTGTACCCAGCTCTTATATACATAAATAAAAGAATAAATCTAAAAATAAAAAAAAATTAAATAAAGATTTGTTCATTGCCTGTGTATCATAAAGATGTCACTGTGTTTCAGTGAAATTACTTTGAGTATTTGGATATTTTGCACCTGGCATTGCATACTTATTAAGAAGTTCATCTAGGGCCCTCCCTGGTAGTGCAGGGGGTTAAGGTGCAGCACTATGAAGCTATCCAAATCCACTGCAGCACGAGTTCAATCCCTGGCAAGGGAGCTAACCCATGTGACTCAGCAGACCTCTCCTGTCTTGCCTGCTGCTCCCCTCAGTAGTACGTTTTAGTAGATCTGCTTGTTCTGCTCCCACTCTGTATCTAGTGGGTTCTCTCACACACACACCCATACACACACTTCTGGCCTGTACCCCAGTTCTTGTATGCATAAATAAACATTTTTTTAAAAATAAGTTCATCTAAGAAATAATAAGGGTAGAGGGGAAGATGAAAATAGGGTTTTTAGAAAGGAAGTAAGACTTCATTTAGTCCATGCCCTGTCTTTAGTCTTGGTCATTCGAAACTGCAGCTTTGACTTTGACGCCTTTCTAGTAAAATTAAATGCTGCCTTTTACTCATACTTGTTTGCCAGTTCTCTCTCTGTCAGTAAACCAGAAAATACCCAAAAATAAGATTAACCCATGTCTTGCCATCCTTATAATTTCAACATCTGTCTCATGGTAGGTGGTAGAAAAATATTTGTTTAGTTAAAATTGATGAGGAGACTAGAGAGTTTGCGACTTGCCAGTGGTCACAGAGATGGTAACAGGATACATGGAAAATAAATGAATTCCAAGAATTATGTATAAAATTTTGGCTATGGGAGTGATTGAATAAACTTGGGAGACAGGAGACCCGCTATATTTTAGATAGAGCTCTGAAATTAACTAGCAGTATGATCTTGAGCAAGTCATTTAACCTTTCTAAGTTTCTATTTCCTCATTAAAATCCAGCTCTTAAATATTGGGAAAGTGTGATTTTTTTTTATTTCTGTGAATAACAATTAACTAAATGTTGTGATTTCCAATTTCAAATAGATTCTTATGAAGGTCTACATTTAAATTTAGGGGGCTTTGAGGTATTAATTTCTTGTATTATAGTCCTGAACTTTACTACTTTTTTTATTTTTTTATTTTCCTCTTTCCAGGTTTATCAAGATGATAAAATTTTTAAAAGTGTATGCTTATGTAATATTAGGACTGAAAATTTTAAATTTTAAAATGTGAAAGCTCCAGTTGTCAGAAGATCATAAAGTCTTTACTTTTAAGGACTGTTAAAAATCACCTTCTGTGAGATCTCAGCTTTGGGATTTTTCTGACATTTCAAGACTTAAATTTGAAAGTGTAGAATCTCTATAAATACAACATTACCACAAGCCCAAAAAAGTCAAGAAATGCAAAAGGTTAGATTCTTACTAACTCCTCTCCCACATTATGCTCTAAATTAAGTTATGCATCTTAGAGTTAAATACGTAATCAGGAAAACTGGATGTGAAATACAATTTAAATTATGACATATTAAGCTTTTTTCTCTTTGGATTTGTAGAATAAAATTGTATATGTAAATCATGCAATATCACATTTTTTGTATGTGCCCTTAAGGCTTTTTTATGTTTTCTTCACATAATCCCCTCATTTACAACTTTATCTTACTGTGGACTAACCATATGGGAAATCCACTATTTTAAACTTAAGCTATTTTTGTGGTGTTACTGCATAAGAAAATGCCTTTAGAGTAGAAAAATTATATATATATTGCCAGATTATATAAATAAAAATTAATGTTTTGTAGTGGTCATTACTTAGTTCAAGTCAAAGTATATCATTTTTAATCTCTAAATATCTCTAGAAAGTCTCCATTGCCATGGTCAAATGAAAATAGAAGAGAATAAAGAAGTGCTATGAGACCTGGCCATTTTCAACGTGTTGAAGATTTTAAATTATGTGTAATTTACATGAGACATATAAATGAAAGGATAGACTTCAGTAGGATTTTTTTTTTTTGCTTTAAAAATAGGGTATTTCTCTCCTGCAGCAGCATCTCACATCTCATACATATGTGCATATTTAGTTTTCTGTGTAGCATTTAGTCCCAAGAACACTAATTATAATTTTAAATTATCAATAAGATATATAGGCTTAAAGTATAGTAGATGTTACATTTCATATCTTTTGTAAGATTCCTTATCTAAAAGCAACTACTTTCTGCCTTTATTTTTGTTTTTTTTTAATTCTTTTCAACTTCATAGTCAGTTATATTTTGCCTTTAAAAGTTAAAAAAAAGTCTTTGAATCTGTAGTATGCAAATAGGTATAGAGCTTTCGTGTCGGAGAAAGATGGTACATCATGTACATATTAGGGGTACAGTGAAAAAAATAATCCATGGCCCTCAGTTCACACTGGACTACCTAAAAGTCTTTTTAGTTAACCTCTATTGGAAATGCTTACAGAATGGTTTGGCATTGATTTGTTGGTACACCTATTATTATTGTTTACCAAAAAGCCTTAGTTACACTGCATGAAGTTTTTTCTTGTTTGTCTTTGAAATAGTACTCTGCCACCCTGTTTATGGTTGCCCAAACAAAAGTTTGCCAAGCAGTAGTTACTTAGGATTCCTAAGTTCCTAAGGAACTAAATCTTCTGAAATCTCCAGCCTGGCTTTTATAATTCTCAGCTTTCGAATAACTGTGTTTTATAATTCTGTTGTCTTTTATATTTAATACAACACAGACAACATGTTAAAACTTCTCAGGAGTAAATTGTGATTTCTGTAACAGGGTTTAGCTTTGAGGACCATAGCTAAAAGTTAATGTTTCTCAGTAGGATATCATTGTCTGAGGGTTGGTGTCATATTAGAGCCATCAATATCAGCGAGCTTCCCAAAGAATATTCTGCTCTTTTTTTACATAAAGAGATTATTTCTGGAAATGATTCTCCTGGCCCAAGATGTGCTATTCTCTCAAAACATATTTGGGTCCCTTAAGCATTTTCAGTATACTTGGCAATTATTTTCATTCATTATGCACTCAGTTGTTCCATTGTTACTCTCTGATATACACAGACATTCGGCTACACAGTGGGTAAGAGGTAGAGGTAGTACTGAGAACCCCAGGACAGGGACCAAAGCCCAGTTTGGTCTCTCCTTGGCTAAGTTCCATTTTGGACAGTTCATTGTTTTTCTTTGATGTGCAGGGTTTAATTGCTTATCTCTAAACATAAGGCACAATTGGTGGTAGCTTGTGTGGGAAAAGCCATTTGCCCTTTACAGAATTAAAAAACTGAATGAACATCATTAACAGTTTATGTTCCACAGAGAACCATGCTATAAGTGTGATACAAAAAAAAATGTTATATTTGACTGCCCAGTTTTGCCCCACCTAGTCTTGATTTATGTCATGACCTCACAATAGCCTCAAGAGCTGCCTGGCCACAAAGCTTGATTATTTTGTAATTTGATCTTAGTGGGTATTCCAGCCGTGCTTCCCTGCTAGTGGGCAGCAGAATGTGGCAGCATGCCTGCTCACTTGCCTGAGCTGCTATGATCAGATTACGCCTTCTCAGCATTTCTTGCATTGGCTGCCTATGAAGTTCAGAGAAGCTTGAATTCAGCCCACTTGAATTTTACAGCCCTTAACAAAAACAGAATAGGAACTCTCAGAAAGCTCATGGAATCCTGGCCTCTTCTGTTAAAACAATCAGAAAGTTACACTATGCTAAGTATCTCTGACTATCTGTAAAAAAAAAATTTTTTAAAGATTTACTTATTTATGCATACAAGCACTGGGGTACAGGCCAGAGGTGTGGGGGGTGAGAGGATTCACCACAGAGAGCAGGGAGCAGAACAGGCAGATCAACAGAAGTACACTGCTGAGGGGAGCAGCGGGCAAGGCAGGAGAGGTCTGCCGTGCCATGTGGGTCCCCTCCCTGGCCGGCAGCAGGGATCAAACTCGTGCTGCAGTGGTTGCAGTTTGCCTCATAGTGCGTTCCTTAACCCACTGCGCCACCAGGGAGGCCCCTATCTGTAAAAAATTTTAAGTGAACTTTTTTGCACTGTGCAATTTCCAAATACCATTTTTCCAACTTTAATGTTATTTTTAGAACTATTGGTTGCATTTTAACCTTCAGTTTTTAGACCTTTTAAACATCTTCATAAGAGATAGGAAATTTCTAAATTTTGTTGGTTGTTAACAAATCAATTCAGAACCTCATAATTTGCATAGTACCCTTATCTCTGTATTATTCCTTCAGCCAAATATTTATGGAATGATGATATTTGTCAACATCTTTATGAGATAACATGACTGCATCCTGTTGAGGTTACAGAAGGAGAACACAGTGTCCAACTTGGCACTGTGACATGACATGGAAAATTCAGAGCTCATACTGCTTCCATTTCCTTCGTCCAAAATATTAATTGAGCACCAAGAATGTGCAGGCCCTCTGTGAGGCACTAATGATGCTGTGCTCAGCTAGATATACAGTCCCTGCCCCCCATTCCCTGAGCTTATAACTTAGTCTTGGAAGTAAAGGCTTTTGCATAGTAGGTGAATTTAGAAAGGTTTTGTTTTTACATATATTAGAATAACTCCACATTTTGTAAACTGTGAACCAGAGAAAATGAGAGTTGGAAAGTTCATTTTATAGTGTTCTTCCTCAGACTACAGGGAGTCCCCATATTTGTTCCTAGGAGTGAACAAAATATGTAATTCATTGTCCAAAAATGAAGAAATCATGATGATGAGTTAAGATATCTAAAATCCAGCCAAAGCTCTACTTAAACAGTTTTAGTTTCTGACATTCTCATTCATACATTCAGTGGACCAGCAAGAAAGCTTGGAAAATGAAGCATAAACAATGTGATGCCGGTTTCCTTTAAAATCCCTAATATATGTTTTGTAAACAAAGCTTATAAAACTTAGTTCTCTGCTAATTAAATAACAAGAAAGATTTTATGAATACATGAAAAGCCAGAATTTAAAATGCCTCCAGGGGAACAGGTGCTGTAATGACATCACTGTGTGTCACACAGCTTTTTTTCCTTGATACTTACATTTGATCATAATGGAAAGAAATTGATTCCAAATGTGTTTTCTTGACCTCCTTCTCCATTCATGTTAGTGCCTAACCTTAAATGATGTTTCTACAATCTCGGTTGTATTTACAGTAATTATATGCATAATGTAGCATATTATTGTCCGGACTTCCTGTTTAATCAGTACAGAGCTTCTTACAAGTGCAGCTGAAAAGGGCAAACAAAATTAAAGCTTTATATACCAAAACAAGTTTGATTTGCTAAGCTCCCAGCATTCCAAAGTACACAAATTTGTTCCACTAAGTTTTCCGATGGCTTGCAGATGGGCAATGATTAATCAGAGAGCTAACTGTGAAGTAGTTTGCAATTATACTGGAAAGCTCTGAAGCATGCTAATTGAATCAGAAAATTAGAGACACTGAACAGTAATTGGCTATTTCTCATGCAGCAGGTGCCAGGCCACTCATCTGTGGAACAAGGTATTTAAGGCACATTAGCACTAGTAAAAATACTTCTTGATATGGAACAGTTAGATTTTCTGCTCATTTTCACCATGGATGTCAAAACATACAGCTGTGCTATCTGGTACTTGCAGTTCATGTTTGAAGAATTTAAGTTAGGTAAACATATGGGAAAGAAGTGCTGGGCAACCTCTAAGTGCACAGGAAACGTTTTAGAAGTGAATCTGAATATGACAGGATAAGGTTTTGCTTTTCAACTCAATCACTTTTGCTTTCTTATCATACAGATTTAGAAGTTGAATTTTCTGTTTCGTATTAGTTTAAAGCAACAACAGTATAAATCTAGTACTGCTGTGAGCTTAGTAGATACATAAAGCCAATTCATATCATGTCTCAGCATGAGTTTATATCTTCTAATTAGTACCACCATTTTATGGAGTGAGCACATGCTATGAAAGTTTGTTTGCCTTGCCAACAGGGACCAGGACATGTAGTTTTTCTTTAGTGGAACGATCTGCCTTAAAATCGCGAACAACTGTAACCTAACCAGTGGGTAACCAGGCAAGAATGGGATTTAATAAGTTCAATTGTAGCGATCTTTTGTAATAATAATCATTTTCATATTATCAAGGGTGGGGCATGTGACTTCTGTCTCCCATTGCTTTAATTAGAGTTCAGTATTGTTATTAGAAAGTGAAAGGTACAAATGAAAATAAAAATATACCAAATTATACTGCTTTGGGAAGCAGAATATTACAATATTCACATGCTAATCATATTCCTTAGCAGATGACAGCAGAAAATAGTGAGTTTGAACCAAGAGACATAAATTATAAATTATAAATTGTAAATAGCACATAGGGGATATGTTATAGCTGTGTCTCATTTAAATTGAGGCACAGAGTTTTCTCTGCACAAATAATGTTCCTTCATTAAGTTTTAAAGTCTCTTTTATAATGTTTTATTAAGAACATTTGGCAACATGTTACCAAAAAAGGTTTAAGTGGAATACACAGTTTTTCAAAAGTATAACACACTACAAACATACTTTCTGTCTTCAAGCTATACTTTTTTTTTTTTTTTTAAGTTAAAGCCAAAGCTCCTCTTTGGTAAGCTTCCTTCCTAGCCGCCAAATAAGCCTTGTACATTTTGCATTCTTTAGTTTGAAAGTGATTCTGAAACATTTACATGATCAATGTCTTTTGCTTCAGGGATAAAGTTTGCTCTTCCATGGACAAGTGAGAACATATTGATCATTTTATTCTATTTGCTATTTCTAAATTCAATATACCTCTTGAGTCGATAAGCAAGATGGAGAGCATATTCTTTTTTGTGTGTGCCTGGTTGTAGCTTGTTCTCAAGATCCAAGATACATTTTTGATTAATCACGAATGCTCTGAGGTCATGGAGAGCAAATGTGTTTGTGGAGTGTCAGCTGATGCTGTCAGATAAATGTCTTAAGCTTAGCCAGGGTTCATGCCCCAGCTTTAGGCTGTGCCAAATGTCTCCCCTTGTTGAGGAAGATAACAGCTACACTGGAGGCGACTGAGCCGTTTGTTCACTGAAAGGGCTGACCTTGCCATATGGGGCTACAATCAGGTGAAAGGAAGAGTGTAGATGTTTTAATTGAAACTTTACAAATTTAAACTTTTCATTTGATTCACATGATTATGGTATGCGCTGATTTACATTCTAGACCTAATATCTAGTCTGATTATAACTGTGTTTCTTCATTGTTTCCGATTAGATTCCTTAGGATGAATAATTTCTTCAATATTGTTCTTTGTATTGTAAGAGTGTTTTGGCACTATCGGTGTGTTATTAAAATACTACAGAAGCTTGAAAATGCTTATTAGGAGAACAGGATATATTCCTGTTTGGATATATGTAGTAGAAATTATTTTGCTTTGTAGTTTGTTGGGTACTTTTATTTTTTTCATGTCTACAAAATAAAAATATGATCTGGGCAAAGAGAGGTCACTTGTGTTAATGACCCTTGTCCATGTACCCTCTTATCTTCAGAGGACTCATTTAATCACATTTACCCCCACTTACAGTAATTTGTCTTCTTTTACTAGACAGAGTCTATAAATAGGAAATAATGACAAACCTAAACTAACACCTGGAGAATGCTTTATACCCAGGCTTTCTCTGTTTGAGACTAAAGGCAATTGGATTGATCATATGGTGATGCATAAATAAATGAACCCTCTGTGGGCTGTTTGTGGGCATTTGCTGCAGAATACCTTAAAAAAAAAATAATAAGTGCCATCTTATCCCAGTTTGTTCTTTTCTCCAAAGAAGCTGGTCTACTTTTCTCTCTCTCAATAAGTTCATATTGCCATGGGTAAATCATCAGTGCTAATTAGACAAAATAATGCTGGTTTTTTTTCTTTTCCCAAAAAAAAAAAAAAAAGAAATAACACATCTGCCATGAACTCCCACCAGATCTCTTGGAAATGAGACATTCTAAATATTTTATGCTGAACACAAAATATCTCGAGGAAATGGGTTTTTATATTCTGTATCCCAAAACAAAACTGCCAGTGTCAGAGAGCAATGCTGCTCAAAAACATTCTATTTTTAATTATTTTATTTAGAATCCTCTCACACTTGAAATGTAGGTTCTAACTTTGTAAGAAATCCAGACTATAAAGTAGAAAAAACTTAACACAACCAGAAGAAAATGACGTAAATTCTGAAATCTTTTCTTTATCAAGTGATACTAGAAAAGTATTACATTTCAATATTTAGAGATAGCTATGTTTCACATATGTTGGAAATAGTGAACAAATAAGAGTTTTGGTTTGGCTTGGTTTCCAATGTGGCTAAAATGACTAAGTAGAAATGAGAGAGACTGGTGATAACTTCTATAGCTAAACATTAAGTTTCTGGTAATGTGATTAAAAGTAAGATTAGAGGGCCTCCCTGGTGGCGCAGTGGGTTGGGCAGCGCACTATGAGGCAAACCGCAGTCACTGCAGCATGAGTTCGATCCCTGCTGCCGGCCAGGGGGGGGGGGGACCCACATGGCGCAGCAGACCTCTCCTGCTGTGCCCACTGCTGCCCTCAGCAGTGTACTTCTATTGATCTGCCTGTTCTGCTCCCTGCTCTCTGTGGTGAATCCTCTCACCCCCCACGCCTCTGGCCTGTACCCCAGTTCTTGTATGCATAAATAAATAAATCTTTAAAAAAAAAGTAAGATTAGATTGTGATTTTCTAAATTATTTAAGCATTAATAATAACTAATGCTCAAATCATACTTATAAATCATAGTTTACATGAGATAAGGATACTCTTCTTCAAGTTTAAACAGTTTACTTTTGAACTAAATTTTGTAGTTACGTATTTGTGGTTTTTTTAAGTATTTCTTACCTGCCGCCCTTATGTTTCTCCTTTTCCTCATTATCTAAGAAATGCCTTATAGGAGCTCTCCTATACTGCTGGTGGGAATGCAGACTGGTCCATCCCTTATGGAGAGCAGTAAGGAAGCATCTTAAAATGTTAAAAATAGAGCTGCCATTTGACCCAGTAACTTCACTCCTAGGCATCTGTCCAAAAAATTCAAAAACACTCATTCAAAACACTCACTCACGTCCGTGTTTATTGAAGTGCTGTTTACTATAGCTAAACTATGGAAACAACCTAAGTGTCCCAGAACAAATGAGTGGATCAAGAAGGTACATATACACAATGGAATACTATTCAGTAATGAAAAAAGATGAACTTGTGCTATTTGCAGCAACACGGGTAGTGCTGGAAGGGATTACGCTCAGTGAAATAAAGTATGAAAGAGAAAGATAAATACCAGATGGTGTCACTAATATGTGAAATATAAAGTAAATTAATAGATTAAAAAGAGCTGAAAAACTAACCCTTGATACTGACTATAAAACTGAAGCACCAAGTAAGGGTGAGATAGGGGTAAGAACAAAGAGAAAAGTAAGCAATGGTTTGTGCAGCAAAGTATGGGGGAGTGGTGTACTATGGTGGTAATACCTTATGAGAGTACCCCAATATTCCTCAGAAAAGTAAATTAATTTTTATAAAAATGCTTTAAATGTGGGCCTCCCTGGTGGCGCAGTGAGTTAAGCAAACGCACTATGAAACAAACCACAGCCTTTGCAAGCACAAGTTCGATCCCTGCTGCTGGCCAGGGAGGGGACCCACATAGCAGGGCAGACCTCTCCTGCCTTGCCCACTGCTCCCCTCAGCAATGTACTTCCATTGATCTGCCTGTTCTGCTCCCCACTCTGTCTGTGGTGAATTCTCTCACTTCCCACACCTCTGGCCTGTACCCCAGTGCTTGTATGCATAAGTAAATAAATCTTTAAAAAACAATGCTTTAAATGTACTAGAATATCATGATGCATGCAACATTTCTGTCACTCTTTTTTTCCAAAACACAGTCCAGTGTGGTTAACCCTTTAGGCTCATAGTGTTTTTAACTCCATCATTAAGAAATACTGAACACTGTCAAACCAAGCCAGATCCAGGAAGAGACCTGGAATTACTTGATATTTTTATATATAATTACAATATTATTAGAAGACAAATAAATGATAATGGCATTATAAAATACTTCCTTACTATTTGAAGAGGTTTCTTAACACCGTTTCAACCTGCCTGTATAAAGGAATAGTAAAATAAACTGATTTTCAGCAAGACTCAGCTCTTCCTCCTATTATTATCTCTTAATGTTTACTACAATTCCTATACACTTACCAGTTCTTTTCCATTGAAATAAGTTTTGGTATAGAGCCTCCCTGGTGGCGCAGTGGGTTAAGCAATGCACTGTGAGGCAAACCGCAGCCACTGCAGCACGAGTTCGATCCCTGCTGCTGGCCAGGGAGGGGACCCACATGGTGAGGCAGACCTCTCCTGCCTCGCCTGCTGCTCCCCTCAGCAGTGTACTTCTGTTGATCTGCCTGTTCTGTTCCCTGCCCTCTGTGGTGAATCCTCTCACCCCCCACACCTCTGGCCTGTACCCCAGTGCTTGTATGCATAAATATATAAATCTTAAAAAAATTATTAAAAAAAAAAAGTTTTGGTATATCCTTAACATTTCTGTTTTTGTTTTGTTTTTTATATTACCTTCTACTTTATACTTTTCCAAGCTAGTTCTTTTCTTTCCTCACATTTAAAGTTGAAATTTAAATGCTAATTTATTTTAGCTACCAACCAGACTAAAAATCAAAGGAGTCAATACAGTAAATAGTATTTTTCCTGAACTTTGATGTTTTATTTAGTATAAGAGTTTGCTTGAAAATTTGAGATCAGGGCCTCCCCTGGTGGCGCAGTGGGTTAAGCAACGCACTACGAAGCAAATCGCAGCCGCTGAGGCACGAGTTCGATCCCTGCTGCCAGCCAGGGGGGGGACCCACATGGTGTGGCAGACCTCTCCTGCTGTGCCCGCTGCTCCCCTCAGCAGTGTACTTCTGTTGATCTGCCTATTCTGCTCCCTGCTCTCTGTGGTGAATCCTCTCACCCCACCACACCTCTGGCCTGTGCCCCAGTGCTTGTATGCATAAATAAATAAATCTTTAAAAAAAAAAAAAAAGAAAATTTGAGATCACCTCAAAAATTTGGAAAGAAATAACTACTTGCTAGTCAAAAATATTTTCTATAAATCAAATATGCTTTTTTATAAATCAAATATATAATGTAATCATATTTTTTCTGATTAATGTTCTAAATCCTATTTTTATATTAATAAAATATTAAGCATAGTTTTTACTATATGTAAAACTTTTTAAGTAAATGAGTCCTCAACCATTATTATTTGCCATTCGGGCACATTCTCAACATTATAATTCTACTTAATCATTCAAATCCAAAATGACTTTACATTTGGATTTTAATTTTTATTCTTTAATTCTCATATCAACAAAAACTAGTGCTTGTTTTTGCACCTTTTTGTGATTCCTTATATTCTATACTTATTAGTTGATTGCAAAACTAATAGTGAAATCACTGTTAACAATTATTACCCAGTAACAGTTGATGTAACAGTAATAATGACCATCTATGTTTTTAAAATTAATTTGGCTTCTTCAAGATTCCAGAGGATTGGAAATACCAGCGCCCTGTCAGATAAAAACTATGCAAAATATCTTGTTTTAAGGGTTTATAATGCTTTCCATACTAATGGGGAAAACAATTCATCATTCTCAAGTATATAATCAGTGTCAGCATTTTGTGTATCACAATGAAAGTCCTGAAACAGTGGCATTCCGGATGCTCCTGTAGGAGCCAAAAGAAAATCACTTTCCTCTTGTTAAGCACTTTTACAAAACCCTAAGTAGGAAAAAAAAAAAAAAGTAGTACAATTAATGAAATAGTCCAATTATAAATTAAAGAAATGTGGAAGTTGTCAGCATTTTAACTACAATCACTGTTGCATTTTTAAATATGAACACAAGACTGAGTATAGTTCTCAAAAAAGTCCATTCCTAGCTAAACTCATAGTTTTTGCATGTTCCAAAATATACGCTATGTATTATGTTTATAATCTTCCACTACTCATAGTGCAAAGAATGAAATTGTTCTTTAAATTGTTCCTATATGATTATTCACGTCAGGAAACTAAAGTAATCGGCTTTTTTTCCCTAGATTTAATGACACGGAGAGCATTGTCCGAGTAGGATGAAAAGACATGGTGTATTGCCTTGAATTATCCTAAGTGTGTTTCCTTTACCCCTCAGAAAAGGGTGCTGAATTTACTTTGGCCTTGAAGATCCACAAAGTCAATCTACACAGACAGGATACAAAAAGGAGCGGGGGTGGAGGAGGGGAGGGTGAAGCAAGGACTCCTGAAACACAGAGTAAGGAGAAAATGCAGGCAAGGGGCAGCTTTTCATAGACTCATAGACCTAAAGTCCACATTGCAATCTAAGGACAGTGATATGCGCCTGGGGGTTCTCGAGTTGGAAGGTGATAGTATCTAATTTATTGAGAGAAAATAGATTGGTAAGGAAGCATGAAAATAAGCAACTGATCGCTTAAGGAAACTATTGCAATAGCTTTAGCCACAGGTTTTGGTGGCATGAATGATGTTAAAAATAGAGATAGGAAGACATGTCCAAATGTCTTAATCATTTAGATATAAGTAGGAAGGAGTGAGAAACATACAGATTTTTGCCTTGACTGGATGAGTGATATCTAGAGATGAAGGAATCTAGAAAAAGAATAGGTTTTGAAAGAAAAATTACAGCACTTACCCATGTTCTCTATCTCTAAATGTTTACTTAAGGAAATATTCTAGAAAGAAAAATTGCAGCACTTACCCATGTTCTCTATCTCTAAATGTTTACTTAAGGAAATATTCTAGAAATCAGGGAGAAGTTTCACAGTAAGAAAGAAAAATAGAAAATGCATGACTAAAATTTCTCTTTACTAGCACATGAGACTTTTAACAAACTAGAAGTCATTCTACTAGAATGTAAGGATTTAACAACTATGTATAACCAGGGTATAATTCTTACTTTTGACTAGTATGGACTGTATTCACCCTCAAACTTAGCCCCTTCTGACCGGTGCAAATTTCATGCAAAGAACACAGATCACCTATTTTCCACTCTAATGGGACAAGTGCCAACATAACAATGAACACATAATGCAAAATGCATGTTCCGTTTCCCTTGATTTCTCTTTGAAATAAATTTAACAACTATTAAGAATCTACTACTTAAGGTTGCCTTACAAATAGTAACTTTATTTTATAGTTTTTTTTTCTCAAATGACTGAGTAACCCTTTGTAAAAATAGGTTTTCTCCAGTCAGCCCCATTCACTTGGGAAAAAAAAAAAGACTCTTATTAATCAGGTATGAAAAATAGGTGTTTCCATATATTAATTATTTTTTCCTATACCAGTGATTTTACCGTTTTAGTGTTACATGTTTTAGTACAATTGTTTGAAAACCATACCCTTCAGTTGTTGAGTTTTCTCACCTGTTTTAAAAAAAATAAAAACCTGACTTAATTTGTACTTGGTATTTTATTCATGTTCTCACAGCTTTAAGGAGTAAGATTATGTGTTTCATTTTTTTTTTTATGTGGTGGAGATTATAGTAGAAATAAGAAAAACTGTTAATTGGAAAGGGGAAACTGGCATTTTACTTTGGAAGTACAGATTTGGATGACTTTTAACATTATTGTCCCATCAATTTAATTTAGGTACTTTAGAACAGAACATATCAGTGTTATCCAAAATCATTATTCAAACAGTTTAGGATCACAAATTTCTGTGTAATTTTCAGTTTGCTTTTGTGGACATCAAATTATAGACCAATCCAGTTTCCCCCATGACAGTTCGACAGACATGGTAGATTGAGTAGATGCGATGTCTGCATTATCTATTGACTCCAGTGAAGCTATCCATTGTCTCTTACGTGGTCTGATGATCAATAAGGAGGGAACTGGATGAATGATAAGACAAGGAGAGAAGACTTTGATAAGAAACTGATCTTACCAAATGAAATACTGGGAAAGGGAGCATATATAGTGAGACAAAGTTGGGAAATATCTCCAGATTTATATATTCATGCTATTCCTTGATCCTAAATCAAAACAAAGCCCAACAAAAGCTATTAAATAACTTAAATGCTCTGAATTAAATGGATGGGTTCAACTGTGCATTACTTCACTATCTGACTTTGTTTGGTATTTTGGAAAGCTCTTCCCCTTGTTGCTTTGAGAGAGCACAGTGCACTATGGTAGAAGACTATGGGTGCTTCAGTGGTGGGTGCACTACAGTGATTACACCAGAGTGTAATATCCTATACTTCAAAACAATAGCAAGGACAGAAACCAATGACATTTAAATAAAAAGTAATAATAATGATAAAATAAAAACTTATCAGGCAGTGCTTTGCTTTTACAGATTATAGTTATTTTATGCCTTACAAATAAAGTAGCACTAACTCAACACTGTATTTTTGTATCACCTTTCAAATTAGGGCAATGTTTTCTTTTTTTTTTTTTTTTTCAAAGATTTATTTATGCATACAAGCACTGGGGTACAGGCCAGAGGTGTGGGGGGTGAGAGGATTCACCACAGAGAGCAGGGAGCAGAACAGGCAGATCAA
>JAGFMF010012298.1:4922556-4940206 GCA_019455555.1 Galemys pyrenaicus
TCTGCTGTGCCATGTGGGTCCCCTCCCTGGCCGGCAGCAGGGATCGAACTCGTGCTGCAGTGGCTGCGGTTTGCTTCATAGTGTGCTGCTTAACCCACTATGCCACCAGGGAGGCCCTGGCAATGTTTTCTTATTTCACAAACTTTAAACCTGCTTGTCAAAAAAATATTAATATATAAAGGAATTTAGTACTCGAGATTATCAAGATAACATAAAATTAAGTATACAAATCATGAGCTTTTTAATTGCTTTTCTTTGCTTTTCCTTTATTATTAGAATTTTCTCTCATTAAAAGTGGTATTTGAGGTTATCATGTCTAGTGGTGATGAAATTGTCGTTTAAGTGTGCAAGAGCTGCTTCATGAATTTACCAATTTATAAATTGGCCCAATAAACTAATGAATCTCAGTAGCTAATTTATAGGGGAACATTGTAGATTCTTAACTCCATTAGAAATTAATTGACCAAAATGCATGGGTTTATTTCTGGTTCTGTCTTCTGCTATATTGATCTACATGTCTGTGTTTATGCTAAAACCATACCACTTTGATCACTATAGAGTTGTAACATGACTTGAAATCAGGGAACATGATCTCTGCAACTTTTGTTATTTTTTTTCCCCACAATTGCTTTGGCTATTTGGAGTCTTTTGTGGTTCCATATAGATCTTAGGATTGTTTGTTCTATTTCTGTGAAAAATACCTTTGGAAATTTGGTAAGAATTGCATTGAATCTGTGAATTTTGACTAGTATGGACATTTTAACAATAATAATTTTATCAATCCATGAACAGAAAATTTTTCTATGTGTGTTATAAATTTATTTAATTTGTGTCTTATAGATTTTCATATATAAATCCTTGGTTTAATTTATTCTGAAGTATTTTACTTTTTTAGAAGCTATTGTAAATGATATTGTTTTCTTCTTTTTGATAGTTGATTTTTGGTATATAGAAACTCAAGTTATTTTTGTACATTGCTTTTGTATCCGGCAACTTTACTGAATTTGTCAATTAGTTGTAACAATTTTTTGTGAAGTCTAAGGTTTTCTGTATATAATATGTCATCTGAAAATGAGGACAATTTTACTTTTTTCCAATTGAATGTCCTTTTTTTTTTCCCCCCTAAGTACTCTGCCTAGTTCTTCCAGCACCCTATTGACTTAAAATAGCAAGAAGTAGGGTGTCTTTAGCTTGTTCCTGATCATAGAAAAAAAGCTTTCAACATTTCACCATTGACTATGATGTTAGCTATGATTTTATCATATATGGCCTTTATTATGTTTTAGTACATTTTCTTTATACCCAGTTTATTGAAAGTTCTCAAGGATATTCTGAATTACTGTTATTATTTTCAGCACTATAAAATGTTATAGATATATAAAAATGTCACAGGATTGTTACCCAGGAAGAGCTTACAATGTTAAGAAAATATTTATTTTAGTTTTGGAGATTTCTAAACAACCAGAATGTAAGAAGGTGTATAGATAATTTAAAGGAAAAGGTAGGGCAAAAAGAGGGTTTCAACAGAGTAAGAAGACAGATGGAAGAAAAGCAGCAGAAGGTTTAAAAAAAAAAATACTATAAAAGGTACAGAGAATCAATTAAATACTATCAAAAACTTGTTCACTACCAGAATTTTTGATATATGTAATTCATCACTAAGAACTGAAATGACTTAATCTTACAACTGTTACTATTTTTAGCATTGTTACACAGTATTGATTGTAGTATGGAGTTTTCAGATTTATTTCCGAACTCCAAGTGAATACAAACTCAAAATTTCCTTTTATGAGTCATAACTCATGCCACAGTTCTTATATCTGCAACTTTTGAATAAAGTTTGATTTTATGACTCAGCCAATCATGGTGTGTTGAGAATCCATATATATGGTTAGCAGTGTTTTTAAAGATGGTCCTCTATTATCTAAGCACCACACCAAAACTGGGGCATAAAGGTGAAGGTTCCTTAACACTAAGTTTTGAACCAGGTTTGAAGAACCTGGTGTGCATTGTTGAGTAGGAAGGTAACATATCTGGGCGCAACACACAAACGTGCCTCAGTGGTATTAAGGGAGAAAATTAATTTTATTGACTAAGATAAAATAAATATTGACTTTAGTGTCTGTCATTTGTTAGTTATATAAGCATCTTTGGATTGATCTATTATCAAGAATATAATAATAAGTAGCCATTCTTCTGTAAAGGGCTATTTGTTATATGTTCCTCTAAGAAATGCAATATTTTGATAGCTTAATTAATTTGTCAAAGTTGACCTAAACACCAATTGGTCTGGGTTGAAGAAAAATATATTTTATAATTTTTTCCCTTTACAAGTCTGTGGTATAGTTTTTGTGAACTTTTTTTTTAATTATCCCAATAATTTCTCGTGTAAGTGGGCGATATATCTTCTGTTTATCATTCATGTGATATAACTGCATGTAGTCTGAATGAGATCTAGATGCAAAGGATTCATGAGTCTACATTTATTCAGATGAAGGTTATAGTCTTTAAAGATACCCATCTTGTGCAATCTTCTATCAGGATTGTATCTCCATTTCAGTTTGTATGACACTACCTGTTTTGAATAGGATAAAAACTCATTGTTACTGTCAGGCCTGTTTTCAAACTAAATATTCATCTAGTCCTTTGTGGCTGCCATTTTATCATACATTCAGAACAGCTTTCCTTTGCTGATCTGCCATTTTCCTGCAAATCACTGTTTCACTTGTATGATTTCTAGTGAGACAAGCTTAGACCTGGCTGCCTTTCTCTCCGTAACAGAGAAAAGAAATGTCTCTGGTGCCTATGCTGCAGAGAAAGTTGATTCATGTGTAAATTATCAGTTGGCCTTTATTTACTTGGCCTGTGGAGAGTACACATGCAGATAAAAGACTCGGTGGGTCAGAGCTCAGTACGTGCAGGTTTCTCCAGTGGCTACAGTGACGGTGTTAGAATTGTTGTCACAGATTATCAGACACGCTATGATGTCTTATCATTATTTATTTGTAATTCTCTGTGTAACATAAACTCTAACATGGAAGATGCTTCTAAAGTCATAGAACACTTTATACCTAGCTCCTATTTATCACCTCACAGTCTAAATAATAAAAATTGGTTTGTATGTTCTTGAAGTTAGAACTAGTTTCTTCGGGTTTCTGCATCAATATTTCTGGATCCAGCTGTCTCCTTCTTCTTCTTCCTCATGTTTTCAGTTCTTCCAACTTGGTTGCTCTCCAGGTTTGTTGTAAACCATGAACATTAGCTTGTCCTATCCTATTAATAAGGTTTGTTAATATCCCATTAATCAAGCTATTACCATTAATCAAAGTAGCTGTAAAATGATGTTTGGGGTAGCTTCTGGCATTGCAGAAATTAGATAGTAATAAAAGCTGCAAAATTTGTTATCTAAGACTCAATTGGTTTTCTATAAAGTTGCTTAGCATGCATCACTATTACCTTTACCATTAAAAGAAGTAAAAAAAAAAAAAGGTCAATTTTTGTTTAAGTGCATTATATCAAATTTCCAGCTATGTAGCTAAATCTAAATTTATTAAAGGTAATTCCATATATATACACATGACATTAAGAAATGCATTAATAAATCCCAAAATGATACAATGCCTACAGTTTGTATTGTTAAGGTCTTAAGGGTGTGTCATAAGGGTAGAGCTGACATCTATTTCTGCAACTTCTTTGTATAATTCATATTATATTTATATATAGTCCATGTTGCCTTTTGAAGTATGTTAGAAATCAAGAGAATATATTTTATAACATTTACCTTCCTAAGTTAGTGTTTATCAGAACACTATTGATTCATAACTCCCTTGGTATGCTTTCCTCTTGTTATAGTAAAATAAAACGTGTTTTAAATAATGCAGTTATACTACCTTCATTTCTTTCAAAAAATGTTTTTCACTGTTCAAGAAATTATGCCTGGGAAAATGCCTATTGTTTGAACAAAAAAAAAAAAAACCACAATTTTTCATGGCCACTTTGCTACTTCTTTAGGAAAATAACCCTATTACTTACTGAGGATACTTGTTATTAACCAGATCATTGTCACCAAGGCCTAAACTGTAGGGTGAGCTCCTCCTCCTTCTCTTGTCACTCTCTGCTCAATCTCCCAGCACTTCCAGAGATGTGGAAGGACAGTGCTCCATTGTCATAAATGCTCTGAAAAAAAAGTCTTTCCCTGCACAGCCCAGCCCACAGTCTTTATATTCTGCAAGGAACAGGGAAGAGATTGGTATTTATTGAACCTACTTTTAATCCTTCTCCCCTAAACTAGTTAAAATTACTTCTTTTCTCATTTTCTCCTAATTTTCTTTCTCATCTCCTCCCAAACTGAAGTAACTTGCTGAATTTAGCCCAAATGAAAACCCAGGAGGAGGAAAACTTCAGAGACCTTTCCTTCCTGAAAAGGGGAACACTACTAGCTCAGGTACCTTACCCTTAGTGCCAAATAATTTTATAGAAAAGTTCTTATTTTTAACCTGTAAAACATGTTTAGCACAGATAGCATAGTTTTTTTAATCACTTGATTGCCTATAGTTGTCTATCATTTGGTTCTAACCAAGAGTAGGACTGAAGAAAGCATTGTAGAAGAAAGAAAATAGAGGGGATTGACTAAAAGAATTAAACAGGGTGTGTTAAACTGAAAAGATGACTTTATCCTAAATAGATTTGCTTAATCCTATCTCTCTACCTAATGATGCACTCAGGAAGCTCCTGAGGAAGAGATTATAATTATATATGCAGTCATCATCTCAGTGCCCCTGCCACACTCATGGAAGGGTGGGAAAGTCATGTAATTTGTATATTTAAACGATGTGTTACTAAGTACATTTAGTTAGGTGTATAAAATATATTTCATGTATATGTGTGTGGTATACAGCATACAAATATAACACTTGAGTATAAGTATCAACACTTGTGGCACTTTTCCTAAGAATATATCATATGCATCTGTGTTGAGATATGCAAACTATAATTATGACAATTAAAGACATTTAAAGGTAGCAACCAGATTTGTTTTCACATATAATAATTTATTTACCCTAGTAGCTGAACTCAATACCGTGTCTCCTTTTCAGTTTATTTTTATTCATGAGGGGATAATGTGTTTTAATTAAACCCTTTTGTCTACAAGGAATAGAGACCCACTCAGCTAACTTGGATTGAATTTATGCTTTTTCTCCTAGAGAAGATTCTTACAGAGAATATATAAGAGCTCAACTCTAAACCAAAATTTTTAAATCATTTAGACTTTATAATTTTTGCTCAAATGTAAAATGATTCTAATATGTGTTATTGTGTGGGTACCTATTTTGTGACTGGAAATTCATTGACAATTATTGCTATATAAAACAGCTACCCTTGCCAATTATTGCTTCTTATGAGATCTATGATATTTGTTTAAAAGATTCTCTGTTTCTCATTGCAGTTACTCTACTCACTACTTACTGACCAATTTCTTCCTCCTTATTTATTCTTTTTTCTCCTTACTTATTCTTTTTTTCCACTCAGCATTTTGGAAATGCATGGCCTTTAGATCTCTTCAGTTCTGACTTTAAATTGATGATAATAGTCTACCATTGGCTTGGTTTCTTCCATTCAAATTTCTAAGACAGTTATTTATTCTCACTTCTTTGTTTCAGATGATAGGTGATATCCCATGAAGTGGTTGTCCTTTCAGTGTTCATCACTGGCTCAATCAAATGTAAATAGGAGGTCCATGGTCACATGAAACAAACAATGTATCTCCTACTATTATCCCTAGAAGCAGTTATAGAAGTAACGAAGTTTCTTTAAAAGGTGGTTGGTAAACACATATTATGATTGATACTTCCAGTATACAACCTGTCTTAAACAAATTTCTAACCCTGATTTAGAAAACCAAACTATTCTAATGACCCATCATTTAAGTATTACTTTCTCAACAAGAAAGACCCATACTAGGCTGCTCTATATCTTATTTTACCACGTTGTCTCATAATACTCTCCATTCATCACCATGTTAAAAATCATCACTGTCGTTATGATTACTTACTTATTCATTTCTCTCATAAACACTAAGGAATGTGAAAACAGTGACCAGTTTTTTCTGCTCACCATTCTTTCACCTGTACCTGGGCAAGGTCCTGGCTTGTAGCTTCCAAACATGTATGTTATTTGATTAATAAGTGCCTAAAATCAATATTAATCAGTGTTTTATAGTTTTATAATCTTTCAAAAGCCAACTCCCCTTCCTAAAAATACCCATTTCTGCACTGACAGCTGTTGCATAGTTACTGACTCCAGAGCCAAGGAAATCATCGTGTTTTGTTGATTCTTTTTTTTTTTTTTGACTTGTAATTTGTTCTCCATTTCATTTGCCACCATAATAGTCAAACTCTTCATCTCCAGCTAAATGGTCTTATGTTTCTATGAAAAGAAGACTTTTCATAGTTGACTCCCCTTTTGCCTAAAGAATGAAATCCAAACTAAGTCTTTCACTCCCTTATTTCTGCTACTTCTCCAATTAGTTTTTCTACTACTGTGTTATATGAACTTTTACATTCTTCCAAACAAATCTAACCTGATCTCCAAACACATTATGAGCATTTCTATTCACTCCTTTACTTACTTAATCTTACTTCTTCCTTAGCATTTAACTATTTCTACTCTTTTTAAAAAACCTGTCAAGGCCAACTTTTTCAAAATGCTATCCCTACTGCCTATTCCTCAGTAATCACTCTTTATTCTAAAATTAGAAAATATAATCTCTGCCATTCAATGGACCTTTTATATCTGTCATCTAAAACAATGTTTACTTTTTCTATATGTACTCTATGATGGTGTACAGTATGAACTGTAATCATACTGCCTAAGTTCAAATCCTGCCTCTACAAGTTACTGTCTGGTTTACTCACCAAGTTATTAACCACTATAAATGTAAGCTGTACCCTCTCTAAAATGGGGACAGTAACAGCACTTTCATAATGAAAATTCAGTGTAGTGATAGATCTAAAGCATAATGAGTGGCCAATAAATCTTACCTATAAAATTATTTGTGCATGATTAATTAACTACTTTTAGATACCTGTTATGTGCTAAACAGTGTACTAGATAAAAACAGCATAAAGAGTTTAAAATAAAAACCTCTACTAGCAAGGCAGTTAACTCTATCCCACCTTCTAAATAAGCCCCTTGCTGTCTCATTCATTGAATTCCTACATATCAACTATTTTTACTCTTTTTTTAAAACCTGTCTCAAGGCCAGTATCTGCTATCTTCAAAGTATCTGCTATCTTCAAAAACTCTGTGCTAGACACAAGGAATGAAAGGAGATATTATATAAATCCCATGACTTTCAAGATCACTAGCTTTGTGTTTTACACCAGGTGAGAGCATAATAAATGTTGATTGACATCAATGAGCATGGCGATGGTGATGAAGATTCTAGAGTACCACAATTCTAGCCCCTCTTTAAAGCTGTTAACTCTGCTTGGCTTCCTTGTGTCTTCATTTTCCCACTAAATAAATGCCAGAAAGTCGTTTTCAAATTTGTTTCTGTCTGATCAAGACTTAGATAATGTCTGCTTTTTTTGCTATCTTAATAACCCCCCAAAAAATCAGTTTTGTGCTTCAGTGAGAAGATATTATGGTATTGCCAATGGAAACCACTTCACATTTGGGCAACATTATGATGTCCAAGTGGCTCAGATTCAAGTTTCAGTATAGATACTGGTTCCTGCACATTTGCTGTCAGAAACCACTTTCTAAGAGCCAAACTGTGGAATCTCTCCAAGTGTTAGGCACTATTAGAAGTACCATTAAAGTACTGCAAGGTTTCAGAAGATTGTGAAATTCGGATTTTTTTTTTTTTTGGCGTAGTGTTTTCTATGGTACCTCCATGAAATCTTGATTAATCCTTATGTTTTATCAGAAGGCTAAAGTGATTGAGATCCCTATTCTTTATGTTGTTTATTTATTTTTTATGTCATCACAGCTTTTAGAGACAACTCCAAGTTGGAACTTTTGCAGTAATTTCATATAGTTTTATACAATGGTAGATATATATAACAATTCTGGTTTTCAGATGTAACTGTGACCATTTCAAGAAGACGTGATTGCTTTTACTTATGCTATATAACTATATGCTATACAGTTCTCTCCCCACATTTTGCCCCGGTATATTTCCTTGGTCACTCTGCAGGGGAAAAGACGTATAAGACATGGTGATTAAAATACAGATCTTTATTAGGCCAGAAACTTTTTAGAGCTAAAGATAGAGGTTCTTTAAAATATGATATGATAATTGCATTAGATCAGCATAAAATTTATCTCTGAGCTTCTTAACAGTCAAAGGGGAAAAAGGAAATAATAGCTAATGATGTCTTTCTCACTTGAAAAATAACAGTATACACATTGATGTGAAATATCATCTGTGGCAGTACATACCAAAGAGGTCATCATATATTTTTTTTCTTGTTAACAAACACTTTTTTTGTTAACACATTTTTGTGAATGATTTGTGTAGTTTCTTTTCCCCCTACTAGACTGTAAGCTCCTTGAAGTCAGTTACTACATCTATGTGTCTGTTTAAACTACCATGTCCCCAGCTCTCAGAAAAAAAAGTTGTTTGAAATTAAAATTACATGAAATTGCATGGATTCTTACCCAAGAAATACTAATAAAATGGGCATGTCACCAAAACATTATATAAAAGAATCACTTTATGCTATTAATGTTTTTAATATTTGTTCAGCTTTATTGAGGTGTAATGGACCATAAAATCACAAGATACTTAAAGTCTAAATAATGATTTTCATATAATACATAATGAAAGATTCCTCCCATCTAGTTAACACACCCCATCACTTTATGTATTTGCCTTGTGAATGTATGTGTGTGTGTGTGAGAGAGAGAGGACATTTAAGTTCTACTCTCTTAACAAATTTCAATTGTATGTATAACACGGAGTTATGAACTACGGTCACCAGGGTATATATTAGTTTATCAGAGCTTATTTGTCTTCTGAGTGGAAATGTGGGCACAATTACTAATCTCTCCCTGTTCTTCCTAGGCCAAAAACTTTGGCAACCACTTTTCTACTCTCTATTTCTCTGTGATGGACTCTTTTTTGGATTCCACATCTAAGTGATACCATGCAGTATTTCTTTCTCTGTTTAGTTCATTTCACGCCAGCTAAGACCCTCAAAATCTGTCCAGGTCATCACCACAAGTGGCCGGATTTCCTTCTCCCTTGTGGACTCTACATGTTTATTCTGGCCTACATCCTACCTGGTTCTTGTGCGCATAAATAAGTAAAATAAGTCTTTAAAACAAAAAGTAGAGTTTTTATGTTTCCGCAACTAAACATTTTTTTTAATTTATTTATTTATACATACAAGAGCTAGGGTAAAGGCCAGAGTCCAAAGCAGTAAGAGGATTCACCAGACACAGAGCAGGGAGCAGAACAGGCAGACTGACTAAAATACACTGCTGCGGGGAGCAGCGGGCAAGGCAGGAGAGGTCTGTGGTCCCTTCCCTGACGGAGACAGGAATCGAACTCGTGCTACAGTGGCTGTGGTCTGCTTCATAGTGTGTTGCTTAACCCACTGCGCCACCACTAAATATCTTAAGTGGAATGTACATCTCTGTTATCTGTTACAAAAAGAACCATAGACACAAAGAAGGGAAGATATTTCAACTTGAAGAGTTATAGACCCAAAACAATGCATCCACAACATTCTCCTCTACTGAGGGAATAATATTGCCACTGAATGAAGATAGAAGTGACCACGAGTTTCACCACTGAGGAGAGTTCTCCAAATTTCCACTTACACAAAGTCCTTGTTATGCTGATAAACTCTACTCCGGTGACCTCTGGGCTACTGGATACTGTAATTAAGCATTTCAAGGTCATTGCCATAGAAAGCTACTCAGAATCACTAATTTAATTCCTTTCTATTCTCTGATTTTCTGAGTATCACTAGATATGAGCTTTAGAGGAAAAAGAGAAAATGACCCATTCATGTTTATGTCCTGCAACTTAGCACAAGCACCCAGCATACGGCAGCAACCCAATAAATGTTTGTTGTACTGAATTAAATTATTTTAAAGTGCGATATCTGGTGCCATCATTTGAGTTACTTATTCAAATATTCAACATACTGGTGCTAAAATCTAAAACATAGGTTTGGGTCTACACACTGCCATTACCAATCTGTGAGTTTGGACAATTCATTTAGCCTCTCTGGGCCTAAGTTCCCATAACTATGATTTGAGAAAAGTAACAGTTTCTGCATTACCATTCTCTCTGGTTTAAGGATAGAATTTGTTAATACATGTGACTCTAAACCAGGAGTTATTAAGTGCTCTACAAATAATTCTGTTACACTATTTAACCAATAATGCCAACATACTACAATGGTAAACAAGTTCCTACCTAAATGCTGGGTTCAGCAAAGGTAAGTTGACTTTGTATAATCAGGTCTTCTCAGAATCTTTCACTTGAAAATTAATTGTGAAAGCGCAATAATGGACTAGAATAGTAATGAATATCTTCTTTTTTCCATATCACCAAAAGACAGCAGCCTGTTCACATAAGCTGGACCAAAATATTCAAATAATAATAGGTCACTCCTATTTTTCAAGCAGAACCATGTGCTTGCCACTATACTGCACTTTGTATACATCAATTTTTGCTCACTTCAAAAACCCTGTAATGTGGGTTTTATTGCACCATTTTTACAAATTAACAAAGAAAGATATTAAAGAACTTGTTCAAGTCTATAGAGGATAAATAGCATTTCATATTTACAGAAAGTAAAGCTGAAAAATAGTGACTTGTGCAATATTTGCTCTCACTTTGTTCTCACCTTATTTTCAGACTGAACTATAACGCTATTTTATGTCTATGTAACCTCTAGAACAAAGTTTTCCAAAGTATGTTTTGTAAAATAAAAGTCCATAGAACTGCTCCAAGAGAAACTCATTGCTCAAATATGAGAGATAGTACCCGGTAAAATACTTCCTATTGTGTATCATTTTGCATGTTAGTGAATGGAAGCCTCTGAGAACAGCTGCAATAAAGAGTTTTCCTAAACTTTGAACACTGAACATCCCACAGAGCCAGAGTTCCGTGGAGCAAACTTACAGGAAAAGCTAACTATTAAATAAACTAACCAATAAATGCAATAACGACTCTAATTCCCTACCAGTAGATACAAAACACCATCCACACTATAAAATATATTAAATTCTTGGAAATGTACAGTAGATTTGATTTTTTTCCTAAACATACTAAATACATGGTGAATTTATTTTATGTTACTGAAAATTACTATCTTGATTACTAGATAATAGTTTAGATCAGTGATTTTAAACCAATTTAAGCATCTTAATTTGAAGAATAAGCCAATAATAGAACTACTTCATTCCACTTCCTTTATTCAGGTAGGAGACAAATTAAGACTATTAACTTATTAAGCCCTGTCAGATAAGGGTCTTCCAATTATTAAAAGTTATTTAAAAGCTCTTTTGAGTGAGGACAATTTGGTACCAGACTATGTTTAAAATTCAACTACATTTTTAATCAACTTAAATAAAAATAGTACATTCTCTCCTTTGTTCTTGAAAAACATTAGGTATATTGCCTATTTTTGTTACTTCATTGTCATATTTTGTTAAAATGTCATAGAGTTTAAATTATTATAATATGCCCATTAGTTCTGCTGCCTTGGGATGTAATGACTCATATTAGTAGTCTATATAATAAAAGGGTTGGTGAATTTTTACTGAACTGTACTCTTGGGACTATAACTTTTAACATTGTCTGAAAGCTTTGCCAATCCTTTAGTGATAAAGTGCTTTTACACTGTCTTTATCATTGACAATTTCATAAGGACCAGACTGTCTGTTACCTATTAATGTTGAACATACCATGTTAACATACAAGGTCCTTATTTGGATATTAAGGATACAAGTATATGCCATGATCTTGTAAGCAAATTAGGTGATTTTGTAATTTTGTTAGTGGTAATTTTAAACTGGTTACTGCAATTTTACAGATGAGTTCATCCTTTTGAGGTAGAGTTACCAAACATCATCTAATTACTGTAGACATATTCTCTTGCTAAATGTTTAATCATTGAGGACTATCGAAGAAAAAAATACTAGTATAGGCTGATTAGCTTGGGTGCAAGTATTTTCAGGAGGGTTTAATCCCTGATTTTGTACACAAATCAAAAAATATAACCTAGGGGCAATAAGTTTTTTTAATGATATAAATTTCAGTGTGCTTGAAGTATAATACCTTTATTTTATATTTGTATATCAAGTACATTTTAAATATAATTTAATTTTCATTTTTAATATAAGTTTTGCATATAGTGAATTGATCAGATCAGTGCATGAACTTTTGAGTTTTGAAATATGTATATACTGACTGGACTTTTGGGTATCTTTGTAACCCCTTTGTAATTATAACCACTACCCTAACAGAACATTTCCATCACTCCCCAGATTTTTCTTCCTTTGGTTCCAGTCTCCTTACCCTCCCACCTCACCCTGCAACCTATAGTCTATCTCCATAGATTTTTTTTTTTAGTCTGTTCCTAAACTTCACATAAATGGCATATAAAGTATAATTCTTTTGTTTTTGGCTTCTGCCATAACATAGTGTTTTTTAAAATTCATCTAGGTTGTTACATGTATTATTAATTCATTTTTTTAAAGATTTATTTTATTTATACATACAAGAACTGAGGTACAAGCCAGAGGTGCGGGGGGAAGAGGGGGTGAGAGGATTCACCAGAGACAGAGCAGGGAGAAGAATGGGCAGACTGACTGAAACACACTGCCAAGGGCAGCAGCAGGCGAAGTAGGAGAGGTCTGCTGCGCCGTGTGGGTCCCCTCCCTGGCCGTCAGCAGTGATCGAACTCGTGCTGCAGTGGCTGCGGTTTGCTTCACAGTGCTTTGCTTAACCCACTGTGCCACCAGGGAGGCCCTAATTCATTCTTTTTAATTGCTATATAGTTTTCATTTTTTGAATGAATCACAAATTCTATATCCATTGTCCCACTGGTGGACATCTGGACTGTATCCACTTTTTGGCCTTCTACTTTATTTTTTTCTCACAGTATCATTTATTCCCCATCTAAAATATATTTTTCCCACCACCATCTCTTATACCCCTTCACCATTTCTTTCTTTTCTTTTCTTTTTTTAAAAATAAGATTTACTTATTTATGCATACAAGCATTGGGGTACAGGCCAGAGGTGTTGGGGGTGAGAAGATTCACCAGAGACAGAATGGGGAACAGAACAGGCAGATCTACTGAAATACACTGCTAAGGGGAGCAGTATGTGAGACAGGAGAGGTCTACTGCACCATGTGGATTGGTTCCCTGGCTGGGGACCGAACTCTTGCTGCAGTGGCTGCTGATAGCTTGATACTACTGTGAAGGCCCCCCTTTAACCATTTCTCTGCTCTTCCTCTTAACCACAAAAACCTCACTGTTAGTGTCTATTAGTTTTTATAAGCATTTTACTTGTCAATTCATTCATTATGTAAACATCCAGTATTTGACTTTATCATTCCAAATTGCTTTACTAATGTAATTCTTTTGAACATCTTCCATTTTTCTGTAAAAGGCAACATTTTGTCTTATGGCTAAAAAATATTCCATGATAATGGACATAATAGCTTAATCCTTTCATTTATCAGCAGGCATTTAGGTTGTTTCTAGCTATTGTAAATAATACTGTAATAAGCATTGCACATCAAATAATTTTTTCAGTTGATAGTTTCATGTTCTTTAGATATCAGCTGAAAGTACAATTGCTGGGTCATATGATATTTCCATTTTTAGTTTTTTAAAGTAAATCTAGATCAAAATGGCTGTACAAGTTTACATCTACCAACAATTTCATCAGGGTTCCTTTTTCCACATGCTTGCCAACACTTGTTGTTGGGGATTTTTTAATGTGTTATTTTCATAGCTGTCAGGTAAAATTTCATTGTGACTTTGACCTTCATTTCTGTTATTATTATTATTCTCTTATTATTATTCAAAGCAATAATGAACATTTTTTCCATTTATCTGTTGACCTTCCAGGTGCCCTCTTTGTTGAATTGTCTAGATCTGCTGCCCATTTATTAATTGGTTTTTTAATTTTAAATTGAGTAAATTTCTTGTATATCTTAGATACTAACCCCTTCTTGGTTTTGTAATGTATAAATACTTTCTCCTATTCATTAGGCTAAATTTTAATCTACTTACATTTCTTTTGCTGTGTAAAAGATTTTTTGTTTGAGGTAGTCCTGATTGTGTGGTTTTGCTTTTATCTCTTACCATAGGGGTCAAGGCTTATAAAACATTTTTATTATTGATATCATGAAATATATCACCAATGTTTTCTTCCATGTATTTTATTGTTGCAGGTCTTATATCTATGTCTTTACTTCATTTCGAATTTATTTCTGTGTATAGAGCTAGAGAATGATTCAACTTCATTCTCTTATATGTATGTATATGTAGTTGTATATGTATGTATATGTAGTCTCTTATATGTAGTTGGCCAGTGTTCCCAGCACCATTTGTTAAGAGACTCCCCATATGCCACTGTATATTTCCTTTATCATGAATTAAGTGTTGATATATATGGATTTGTTTCTCAGCTTTTTAATTTTGTTCCATTGATTCATGTGTCTATTTTTATTCCATTACTATATTGTTTCAATTACTGTTGCTTTACAGTATACTATAAAGTCAGATTATGTCATACTTCTACCTCTCCTTTTTTCCTCAGGATTACTTTAACTATTTGAGGCCTTCTGCAATTCTGTATGAAATTTAATACTTTTTGTTCAATTTCTTTAAAGAATATTACTGGTATTTTAATGGAGACTGCATTAAATTTGTATAGCTTTTGGTAAATAGTCATTTTGATTATATTGAGTCTCCCCATTTCATGAGTATGTCTTCCCATCTCTTTTTGTCATGATTTATATCCTTAATAGTGTTATTTTCACTGTAAAAATGCTATACTTTTGATTGTGTTAATTCTAGGTATTTAGTTAGTATTTAGGTGATTATGAATAGAATTACATTCTTAATTTATTTTTCTTCTTGTTCATTATCATTCAAAAACATTTGCAACAGATTTTTGCATGTTGTTTTTTGTAACCTGCAACTTTGCTGTGTTCACTTATTGTTTCTAATAGCTTTTTGGTGGATGCTGTAGGGTTTTCCTATATATAGTATGCTATTGTCTTCAAATAATGAGTTTCACTTTTTTTCCAATCTGGATTCTTTTTATTTCCTCTTGTTATCTGATTGTTCTAGCTAAAACCCCTAATAGTAAATTAAATAGGAGTGGTAACAATGGATAGCCTAGTATTGTTCTTAATTTTAAAGGAAATAAATTTTTCACCATTAAATATTATATAGGCTGTAGGTTTGTGGTATGTGGCATTTATTATGTTGAGGTAGCTTCCTTCTACTCACATATTGTTAATGTATGGGTTAATGTTATCATGTATGGGTGTTGAACCTTGTCAGATGCTTTCTCTGCATCTGTTGCTATTTTCATATGGTTTTTATTTTTTCTCCTGTTGATATAATACATTGACTCATTTACATATATTAAACTCTCTGCATCCTGGGAATAAGTCCCACTTGATAATGATATATAACCTTGTAATGTATTGTGAATTTACTCATGTACTATGGAAGATTTTAGTATCAGTATTTATCAGAGATAATTTTAGCTTTATAGTGCTCTCTTTGTCTTAACTTTGGTACTAAGGTAATGTTGGCATCATAAAATGTATTAGGAAGCATTCCCTCATAGATTTTTGGAAATAATCAGTAAGATGGGTATAAGTTCTTCTTTAAAGTTTTGATAATTTTCACTTGTAAAATTGGCCCTAGGCTTTTGTTTTGGGGTGAATTTTTGGTTTGTTTTTACCAGTGAATTAATTTGTTTATTAAATTTAATAACAATGTTTCATTATACCAGAATTTAGGTAAAATGTAAGAAAATAGAAGTACAGAGATGAAAAGCTTGTCCATTAACAAAAACTCCCATGTCTGTTCTTAGGGGAGTCTGAAATGCAAATCAACAATTATAATTCAAAAGGGTAGTTGCTTTCAGAGGAGTATATTCAGAGTCTTTGGAAAGCCAAAGAGGAGTATCTAATTTAGATTAGGGAAGTTTTAGAAAAGAACCATGACATTTTAATTTCACCTTGAGGGGTCAGTAGGTATAAACTGGGATGGAAGTTTGAAAATGTAGATCTAGGTAGTAGGAACAATGTGAATAAACCATGATGTTTCAGTTTCTATGTGTGTGACTGGTATATTCAACTCTCTGTGTCTTCCTGGTATTTTCTTGGTCAATTATATTATTCTAGAAATGTGCCATTTCTTTATAGTTATAAAAATTATTGATGTATAGTTGTTCATAGTAATTTTTATGATTATTTGCATTTCTATGTTATCTATGGTAATATAAAGCTTACACTTTCAAAATTTTGTCTTCATGTTTCTATTTGAGTATTTATATTATGATATGCCTAATTTTGACTTTATCTTTAGTCTGTTAGATATTTATTGAACTTCTTTGATTCATGATTCAAGTATTTTTGCTGCCCTATTCTTTTTCCATTCCTCTGGGACTCTAATTATACTTAACTTAGGTGGCTTATATTATTTCACATATCATTCAGATTTTGATCATTTTTTCCCCAATCTCTTTTTCTCTCTGTTCTTTACTTTGGATGATTCCTGTTAATGGTTTTCAAGTTCACTAAAGTTTTCTTCTATCTTTGCTAGTTAGCTATTAAGTCCATCTTTCAAATATTATATACTTCACAGTTCTGATATATTCACTTAGTTCTTATTTAAGGTTTTCATTTTTCTGTTAAAATATCTTTCATGTATTATGGCCTTCTCTTTCAGTTCTTGAATAAATTTCTAACTGTTTGCTTTAAAGTCATTGTTTGCTAATTCCAACATCTGGGGCAATTTTGAGTCTGTTATTTTCTCCCCCACCTCTCAACCCCATCCCTTAACTATGGATTACATTTCCCTGTTTCTTTGCATATCTAATAAGTTTTTATTTTATGCTAGACATTGCTGATGAGCTGTTAGTCTCTGGATTCTGTAATATTCTCATAAAGGGTGTTAGTTTTTCTTTGAAGGCATTTGAATTACTTACAGATGAACTTGAATTTTCACAGACTTAGTTTTATACCCTTTTCTTTTTTTATGGTGAGTTTTGTCCTTAGTTGAAGGGTAAATCCTTAGCCCTTAGTTGGAGGGTAAACCCTTACTCCTACAGATGATCCTCTTGAGTTTTAATAGAAAGCCCAAGGTGTTCATCTACCCTCTCTAATTCGACAAGATTCAAACTCTATACCTATCTCCCCTTTGGGCAGAAGCTTAAATCTCTGCCCAGCTTCTTCAGATTTCCAGTTGGAGCCATCTGTCAGCAATTTGGACTCTTATCCATGCAAACATAGTCAAAATTCATCTAAAAGATTATGGGGAAATTGGGGCCTCCCCTGGTGGCGCAGTGGGTTAAGCAACGCACTACGAAGCAAATCGCAGCCACTGAAGCATGAGTTCGATCCCTGCTGCCGGCCAGGGGGGGG
>JAGFMF010012298.1:4940256-4954155 GCA_019455555.1 Galemys pyrenaicus
CCCCGCTCTCTGTGGTGAATCCTCTCACCCCCCCACACCTCTGGCCTGTGCCCCAGTGCTTGTATGCATAAATAAATAAATCTTTTAAAAAAAAAAATTATGGGGAAATTATATGCAGATCTGGAACTTTCCACCTCAGTAGTTGGCTCCTTTTTAACAAGAATTTTCCTTCCTGGTTTCCAGCTGTTTAGAATCTCTAAGCTCTATCTTTTGATACTTCAAGCCAACTACTTCAGCTTTTGCTTGGGTTCCAGCCACCCTAAATATGCAAAAAGAATTCTTTCAGGTGAGGAGCCACCCAAAATAAAGCCCTCCTTTGAAGAGTTTGTCAGCTTCAGTTTTTCCTTTTAGTTGTTCTATGTCATCAAATAGCTATAATTACATTTTCCCTAGAATTCATCATTTTTACCCATAGGCAAGTTAACAAATTAGCAGAACAAGAACCCTTGGTATGATCTTTTTTTTTTTAATTGAGCTAACATTGACTTACAACACTGTATATGATTCAGAGTTACAGGTCATATCTCTTCAGATATACATTATCACACTAGACACATCAGAAAGCACCCAGAATCCTCTTCTGTAGTCAATTAGGTATAGTCTATTTTTAATGCAGTTGTATTGAAATATAGTTAATTGTTCCATTATTAAAGTAGTGCAATTTTGTAAACAAAAATGTGCATATTTTTATATAGGGAAAAGTTGTCTGAAAGTCTATCTTACAAGGTATTCTTTCTGTATGGTAGGATTACTGATGTTTTCAAGTTTTTCCTTTTTACCTATCTGTTTTCTACTTTTTTTTATAACAAGAAGTTGTTTCTCTCGTGAGCAAATGTTTAATTTATGATTACTATTTATAATAAGATGTGTTTGTGTTTCTTTCATATTATGATTTTGCTATGTTAACTATCTAAAATCCTAGCAGTATATATGCATATATCTGTATGATAAATGATATTCTTTCTGTTTTTAGGGGTAGAAAATGGGACAAGTCAAAGTTAAATGGCTTATGCAGAATTACAAGCATATTGATAAAGTAGCCACAAATAGACCTTAAATTTTTAAAGTTCAGGTGCATGAACTATTTCCATTTCATCAGCAGCAATAATGTACTTAATTCTACATTTTCAAATGGATGTAGGAGAAAATTATCTTAGTCAAATATTTTAGAAACCTCACTTTAGTTACTGATTTCAATCTCCTTGTCATCAAATCTTTAACTAAAACTCTTAGCAAATAGAAAACTTGACTGACTTTAATTTTACTTCAGATAAGTCTCCAAAGGCTAACAGCGAAATGTCAGGAAGGCATGCATTGGGATAGTCAGAAATTTCCTTCTTTCCTGGCCTGCAAACTTCTTTATAAAATAGAGTCAAATAGACATTTAATTGTTATTCACTACCATATATGTAACCTTATCCAGAAGTATTTTAATCATATTGTTATATTCTTACTAAGATAGTTTACCAAAAATGTTATAAAAGTGATAGAATTAATGTTGTCATTGTGAGTTTTTGGTTTAAAACCAAATGCAATTATATTATAGAAAAGACCAAATGAACCTTCTTATTATGTATGAATGAAGAAATAACTATTAAATCTTAATAGTTTTCAATATATGATCTTGGAATGGATTCTGTACTAGGGGGTAAAATGCTGTAAGGACATCTGGCAAAATTGGCATACAAATAGTAAAGTAAAAATTGTCTTATCAATGTAAAATATTCTGAATTGATAACTATTGTGGTTATGTAAGATAATTTCTGTTTTTGTTAGAAAAAATGTATAAATGGGCACATTTGCAACCTCTCAAATAGTTCAGAAAAAAAGTGCATATACACATGTGCACAACATGAAAGAGTAAATAATAAAACAAATTTGAAAAATGTTTTTAGAAGCTGGTAAATGTAGTTATTTCAGAAGTTAACTATTAAAACTTTCATGTAAGGTTGAAATTATTTAAAGTGAATTTTGTATCTAATACTTGAATACTTTAATTTTCTTAGAATATGTTCAAATCAGTTTTTCCATATCTCAATGTCAAACACCAAAATCATTTCACTATATATTATCTATTACTAAGTTTTATATTTTTTGAAAGAGAACATTTGGAACTTGAGGTATTGAGCAAAAGAAAATGTTCATGTTTGACCTACAAAAACTGTAATGAAATAAGTAAGGAGAGATTGATAAAAATTACTGAATGAACAAAACAGTTTGATTAAGAGTGACATAGTTACAAATTAATTTTAATTTTAAAGTTATTTTAAATATCCATAAAAATATCCACTCAAATTGTATATATTTGCCACCACATGTAATACTGTAATTAAGCATCTGTCAACATTTCCAGGGGTGTTAAATTTATAGAATTTTGCACTGGGACCTAAAATTTTACCTCTTAAAAGGTTTTACCAAAGACCTCATAAAAATGCAGTATTTTTTTTTCTTTTCTCCTTGAGTAATTGAGATGATCAAATTGAAATACAAAAGTAACTGTGACTAAACAGATTAATAATAAACAGGCTATTTTCCCCTAGTGAAAATTTAAAATAGTTTTAATCTGAACACTTTATTTTGTGTTGTTAGATTACTTCAGTCACTTTTATAGGTAGTTTTATTTTTTAACTGAAGAATTACAATACTGCATAATAGTACATTTTTTGTATCATCAGCATGCAAGTTTTGTCTTTTACCTGACCCTGTTTTGTCTTTCTGTATTTCACATGTAAGTGAAACAATCCAATATTTATCTTTTTCTTTGTGACTTATTTCACTTAGCATAAGCCCTTCCAGTTCCATCCATGTTGCTGCAAATGGCACGAGTTTATCTTTTTGGATTGCTGAGCAATATTCCATTGTGTATCTATACTACATCTTCTTGAGCCAATAATATTTGGGGGCATAAGGTTGTTTCCATTTCTTGGCTGTTGTAAATAGTGCAGTAGCAAACATAGGAGTGAAGATTTCCTTTCAAATTAGTGATTTTGTGTCCTTGGGATAGGTTCCTAGGAGTGGAATTATTGCATTGGTAGTGTTTTGAGGAACCTCCACACAATTTTCCATAGTGGCTAGACTAGTTTACATTCCCACCAGAAGTGTAAGAGGGTCCCATGTTCTCTACATCTTTGCCAGCGTTTGTTTCTATTTTGTTTTATTTTTTTTAATATGGGTCATTCTAACAGGTGTGATGTATCTCACTGTGGTTTTGATTTTCATTTCCCTACAAAACTGTTTAAATATATAATTATGCACTATTATAACTGTCTATGATGTTGTTCAAAAATATGTAGTATGACTGAAAAAAACTTTCAGTCTAGAATTATACTAAAACTAACTTTTGGTGAAATTCTTTTTCCTAGAACTGCCTTTTTTAATTATAATTTTAATGTATAAGCTATTCACTTTTCTGAAAAAGATATTTACTCTGTGGTCAAAAAATTTGGACTATTATGTATAGGTCAATTCTGAAATAAAGCATGAAGTATTATTAATTGTAGAGTAAATGCAGTGTTTTATTTCACATATATAAAATACAATTTTAAAAGTCTAGCAAAAATTGTTCCAAATTTTCAAAAAATGGTTTCTAGTAATTATTGTAGGTAGCAACTTTTAGCATTTGGGGTTGTGTCATCTCAGGTTTTTACAGTTCAGCATATTTCACTAAGGCCATGATGCCACTCATCCTCTTGTCTATTCTTTTGTGTCAGGAAGAGGTGTGAGTTATATAAATGTATTGACACATAAGAGGCTCCTGATAAATATTTATTGAAGTAGTTGAGTACAAATGCTGCCTCACAAATTCTTTTGCTTTCTGTTTTGCTTTCTGTGTTAAAGTCAACAAGTTTATTATGTTATGATGGAAAGAATTTTTTTTAATTATTGAAGCAAAACTGATTTACAATACTATATATGATTTAGGAGAGTAAGTCCATACCTGCTCAGATATATCACCACACCACAGTTAACCACCAAAGCACACTTATCACTTTACCATACGCCACTGGAGTCCCTCCACCTATTGCTTCACCCTACCCTCTCCTTCTAGTAACCTCAGTTCTACAGTCATAATCTAGGGCTTATTCTGGTTTAGTTTTATAGGCTTCTTTTTTATTTTCCTCTATATTCCACATATAAGAAAAAGCACTCAATATTTGTCTTTCTTCTTCTAGTTTATTTCACTTAGAATAATCCCCTCTAATTTCATCCATGTTATAAAGAATAACAAAGATTTCATCTTTTTTTAATAGCTGAGTAGTATTTCATTTTGTGCTGATCTCGAATGGTAACGCAGAAACTTCACGTTTAGGAAATGACCTATTGATTGGCTCTCTAAAGTTATAAGCACTTTGAGGCTCTTTTCTCCAATAGATTGGTATACATAGTTTATGAAAGATTCTTTAGTCAGCTGAGAGCAAATATTTATCTTCCCACACTCAAGATATTTTCAGGTATTATTTTAACAAAAAAACATAACAATGTATGTATAAAGGCAGAAAGAATATGTAGATTTCTTACAAGTATTGTGCTAACTTACATCATTAAAGGTACTTTCTATATTGCATTAACTATTCCATATTTTATCACTGTGGCATAGGTCATTTTATTTGGTTTCATGGTACTATGCTACCTTCTGTATTTAATGCGCTCTTTAAAAACATCTCCAGAAAAACTGGATCTTACATGATGAACAGCTTTTCATCTGAGTTTAAAAGATGAAATTGAGAGAATGAAGAGAAGAAAGGTAAACCCTCAATATTTAGATAGAAATATATATTAGATGTTTGTATTCTCCTTTGCCGGTGATATACTATTACCTACCAGTAAAAAAAAAAAAAAAAAAACCTTTAAAAATGCATTGTTCTAAACACTACTGAAATTCATGAAAAATAAAAATCTTAATTACACCAAAATGTCTACATTAATATATTGAAGACAGCTATCTCTTTCCTACTTACTGTACAAGAAGTCAACCAGTGGATCTCATTACTTTAAGAAAGAAAAAAACAATCAGCCACCTCCAACTGAAATCAACTGGCCTATACACCAGTAATCCTGTATTATAGAATTTGTGAGGCAGCATTTGTTCTCAACTATTTCAATAAATATTTATCAGGAGCCTCTTATGTGTCAAGCATTTCTCTGGGACACAGAAATAAATGGTGTACAAAGCAAAGTCCCTACCTTCAAAGAGCCTGTTTTCATTTAAGAACACTGTAACCTTTCAAAAGTTCCATAACCTCTCCAGACCTCAGTATCTTCAACAACAAAATGAATAGCACTTGCTTTATAAAATTATTCTTGGGTCTATAAAAATAATTGTACTGAGAGTCATGTGCCAAGTCACACAACAAATATTTGACTTTAATATTTACTTTTATCTCTTAATGATAATTACAGTTAACAGTACATATTATGACCATATTATAACTTTTAATTCACTTGCTCAGTTTTTAAAGCCCTCCTTTTTTTTTTAATAGGCTGTTGATTGGCAGTGATTTGTGGCTAGAATAATACATAGGTTGAAAGTTTTGTAAACTTGCTGTCTAGCATGGAATCTCTGTAACCTATTGTACTTATTCATATATTGGAATAAACTCAGACCCATTTTTTGATAAAAATCTTCACCCTTCCTGCCCCCTAGCACTCCCTTAGCATCCAGTTTTTGTAGATGTAGGAGTCATCTATTTAGACACAAAGATGGTTATGCCTCATAATTCCTAGAGTGGATAATTATAGTATATTGATGACCCCAAAATAGTAAAGAGAACTTGCCACCGAAGTTCTTGCCAGAAAATGTAATCGCAGGCTTTCTCTTGTTCAATTATTTAAAAACATATATATATTTATTTATGCATACAAGAACTGGGGTACAGGCCAGAGGTACGGAGGGGTGAGAGTGGGGAATACAATAGAAAGATTGACTAAAATATACTGCTGAGGGGAGCAGTGGATGAGACAGCAGTCTTATGTGCCATGTGGGTCACATCCCTGGCCAGGGATCAAACTCATGCTGCAGTGACTGCAGGTAGCCTCATAGTGCTGAGACTTAACCCCTTGTGCCACCAGGGAGGCCCTCTCTTGTTCAGTACTTATTGGGAAAAGTCAGAAGGTTTTGAATATTGATAAAAAATTCTCTAAAATATATAACCCATCCATTCCTTTAGATGTGCTTAATTTTATCTATTGAGCAATCCAGACTATCACCTTAAATTATCTTAATGTTCCTTTCAGTTACTACTCTCAAGTTGCCCTTTAGTGTTGTATCATAATCTTCATTAAGGACACAGCATGAAAAAACAGCTATTGTCCAAAACAGGTTCTCTTTCATCACAGTGATGCAATGAATCATAATCAGTTGTATTGCTGTCTTTGTATTCATCAATAAGAAGCCCAGTTATATTTTGACCATTATCTGACAGTTGTACAGATCTTTGACATAGTCATCTCAACATAGTAATCTTAGATTATCCTGTTTCTCTACTCTCTGCTCTGCTTTTCTTTTATTCTACTGTAATGTATATATGTCACTTCTAATGCATTTTTTTCAATAAAGGATATGAATAGTTATTAAACAAACATAGTAACTCTGCCACTATATCTTTTCATAATATGGCATTGATTATTTATTAATTGTCATGATTAAATCACCATAAAGGTGTACACTTTGTATCTCCACTTTTTACAACTTATAAGCATAGTTTTTTTTTTTCTGGTAAATGGGTTATAATATTGCTTATTTGGGGGATTCCTAAAGAACTTTTGTTGATACTATAGATTTTTCATCACTTATAACTTTCCTTAGGAAAGCTAAGGAAAAAAAAAGTTCACAGTTCATACTTCTACCTTTGGATATAAATTGTTGTCCTAACAGCACTAATATGACCATCTTATTTCCAGTAGCCAACATCTTCCCCTTTTTACTTTGTAGATTAATTGTCCACTTTAGTCTGTCTTGTAAGTGGATTCAGAGGATTTCCCATCAATATGAATTTTTAAATTTTCTCTCTGGAATAGAAATAGTATGATAAATGCCATCAACCTATAGTGATGCTCAAAGAGTATATTTGAGATTCTTTGGGAGATAATTCCCACCCACAGGTACTTTAACAAGATTCAGGGTAACTCTTGATTTTGAAACACTTGGGGGAAAAAGAACTTTATGGCCCTATAATTACATTTAAAATGTTGCTTAGAGCCAATATACAAAGCAGAGAAGTGGGAATAAAATTAATTTGCTAGATTTTATAACACATGTAAAATATACTTTACATCCATTACAATATCTCAGACCCTAGGATTGCAAATATTTACAAACCCAGAAATATATTTAATTCCTGAGAAGAAAATTTAATACCTTGGCCAATAACAAATCCCAGCTTGTGGATATTCTGGACAGTTGCTGTATGGGAAAGTAGCCTACATAGAAAGGACAATTCAAGTTTTGAAATGTCTTTTTGGAATGAAGCTCAGTATAGATGCAGTAAGGATTATAATTGTAAATAGTTTTATAACCCTTTCTACTAACTGTTTAGTCATACCTGTTTCTGTTCAATTTTTAGCATGGCAGTTCTTATTGAAACTTCATATTAATTTATATGCTCATGAATTTTCTCTCTCCTGATACTCTGAAATACTGTCTAGTATTGAAATAGTAGTCCTGTCTAATATGTTCTCATGACATTTTCTAAACCAATCAATAGTAGGAATTTACTATATTTACATGACATTTGTGAATATATGTATTTAATTTAAAATCAATGCATGTGTTTCATAATAGAAGGTGTTACTCTGTATGTATAATCATGTGTAAATAAGTTCAGGTTCCTATAAGGATTGTTGCCATGTTGAAGGCAGCTGCACTATGGGATTTTTTTTCTTTTAAAGGATTTCTAGAAAGGTTTGAGAAGGAATGAAATTAAAGTAATACTAGACAGCAAGAGGATAACTCTATACTTGGAGGTGAAATGTAACAAAAATAGTCTATTTCTTTATTACCTTAACCAGGATGAAAAGAAATCATTGTTAAAAGCATAACACACTCCAGACACTCTCAATATCATAAAAATGCAGTGAATTTTCAACACCAGCAGTCAGCCACTGGATGACACTACCTGACAGGCTAGATCTCTTTTAAGTATATCATGAAGAAATTAATCAGAATAGAAAAAGTAGTGATTTATGCCAGTTTTATATTATTTATAATAATTTGCTTATGTGATATTTTATTCATCTCATTGGCTAATGGTATAAATTCATTTGAGCCTCTTTTGTCTATAATTTAAAGGTTTTTTTTCTATGAATGGAAGAAATAAAAGAAATAAGAATTGGATAAGAAATAACAAAACTGGAATTATTCAGTGTGATCTATGGCATATGTAAAAAATCAAAATATGTAGATAAAAATTTTGTATAAAAATGATACTAAGGTTGCAGGTTATCAAATTATTATACAAAAATTGTATTTCTGTATAGTAATAATTGGGTAATGTAAATACATCTGTTCTCCCCTTTATAGTAATATCAACAAACATGCAGTACTAAAAAAATTAAAGCTAAGAAATATATCATGTTCACAGATTCAATCACGGCATATACTAAAGATGTCAGTTCTCTGCAAAATGATTTTCAAGTTTAACATAGTTCCTTTCAAAGTCCCACAAATATTTTTTTACATAGAAATGATTGGAGATCCCAAGACTATTCTCACTTCTTTTTTTTAAATATAGCTTATTTACTTATATATATTTTACATCGTTATTCATTTTTGTACAGTGTTTGCTTCTTTTCTCAAGTGTAGTCCCCATAGAATTCCCACCGCCAATTCACCTATGCACCATCACCATAGTCCCCTGTGCTCATCCCAGCCTTTCTTGTTTTGATCCCTCTTCCTCCTCCTCCCATGTGGAATGTCACTGATTTATAGTTGCCAGTTTCTTTTTTTTAAGACTTTATTTATTTATGCATACAGAGCTGGGATATAGGCCAGAGTTATGGGGGGTGAGAGGATTCACCAGAGACAGAGTGGGGAGCAGAACAGGAAGATCTACTGAAATACACTGCAAGGGGAGCAGCGGGTGAGGCAGGAGAGGTCTGCTGCACCATGTGAGTCCCCTCCCTGGCCAGGGATCAAACTCACTCTTTGCAGTGGCTGTGGAAGCCCCACAGTGTGGCGCTCAACCCATTATGCCATCAGGGAGGCCCCTGCCAGTTTATTTTTGTTTCATTTTTTATTATTATTTTTTCCCTAATCCATTATTTGGCTCCCCTATTTTTGTCCCGTAAGGGAAACCATCTGATATTTTTCTTTTTCCTTCTGACTTATTTCACTGAGCATAATCCCTTCTAGTTCCATCCATGTTGCTGAGAATGGCATTAGTTTATCTTTTTGGATTGCTGAATAATACTCCATTGTGTATATATACCACATCATCTTCAACCAGTCATCCATTTTGGGACATTTGGGTTGTTTCCAAATCTTACCTATTATAAACAGTGCTGCAGTAAACATAGGAGTGCAGGTATCTTTTTGAATTAATGTTTTTGTATCCTTTGGGTAGATCCCTAGGAGTGGAACTGCTGGGTCATATTGTAGCACCATTTTCAGTAGTTAAGAGGAACCTCCACATAGCTTTCCACTGTGGTTAGACCAGTTTACATCTCCACCAGCAGTGTAGGAGAGTTCCTTTTTCACCACATCCTTGCCAGCATTTGTTGTTGCTATTTTTTTCAATATGTGCCATTCTCACTGATATAAAGTGATATCTCATTGTTGATTTGATTTGCATTTCCATAACTATAAGGGATGTTGGACATTTTTTTCATATACCTGTAGGCCATCTGCATTTCCTCTATGGGGAAGTGTCTTTTTATATTGTTATTTGATTGGAAGACACACTACGTAAATGTATTGGTCTTCCCCAATTGGCCTATCAACTTTAATATAATTCCAAATTATTAAGTGATAGGTTCCATCTATTATGACTACTTTACCACCTGCTTCCTTTCTCCTGTTTGCTACAGAACAAAAGTCTGTGCTTTTAAAATTCTGACAAGCAGAAAATGATCCATGAAGACAGAAGTTCACACAATGATTAATTTATGTATTCAGAGTACCAGTAGCATTTTGCTTTGTAAATTAGCAAGTTTTCATTGTCATGATCTTCTGTGTGATTCAACTTCCTTAATTTTGAAATAAATGAGAATCATCTTCAAAATATGCAAAACTATAATTTTGTTTTATTACTTATGTTTAATAACAATAGGAATTAGTTTTCTGGCAAGTTCTGTTCCAAATTGTTGTTTATAAACATCTTTTAATCCCGGGTGCCTCCCTGATGGCACAAGGGTTAAAGACAGTACTATCAAGTTATTGCCAGCCACTGCAGCATGAGTTCAATCCCCAGCCAGTGAGGTGACCCACATGGCTCAGCCAACCCCTCCTATCTTGTCTGCTGCTCCCCTCAGCAGTGTATTTTAGTAGATCCGCCTGTTCTTTGCCCATTCTATCTCTGGTGAATCCCCTTACCCTCTGCACCTCTGGCCTACGTCCCACTTCTTCTATGCATAAATAAATAATCTTTTTTAATTTTTTAAGATTTTATTTATGACTATGATTTTATTTGACTACTGAAGCAAAGCATGTATAATAATAATATAGTATACACTATATACAAAATACTAAACATGGAGAAAAGGAGTAGTTGGTATGGAGTAAGGTTGATGTTAATCAAATGAGCCTTAATAAAAGAAATAAATACTGAACTGAATCTTAAAGCAATTAGACATTCATCTCTTAGTAATTTTGACTATTTCAATTCTTAACCAGTTTGTAAATATTGACTATACTAAGACTATCTGTGAACATTGACCTATCACCACCTCTCTGGACTTTCATGTTTTCACTGTGAAATGAAACTGTTGGACTAAGTTTTATTTAGGGTCTTTTCCACATCTTTACTGAGATTTATATTTGATGCGTTTCTGTCTACCTCTAAATTTAGGCCAAGCCAACTACAGCTTGGAAATAGAAGTTCTTGAGCACTGTCTGACTCTATGAGATTTCTTAGTTCTGACACTCTACTTTTGATGCTAGTGAGTTGTATTTACTAGATAAGCACAATATTTTAGGTAAAGAGAATTGGATGATACTTGAGCATTTGTCAGTATTTTATCAATTAATTGCTAATGATTAGTGGGTCATCTGAGGCGAGCCCATCAATTTATTGGAGAGGGTAAGGAGAACACTCTATTCCCTTCAACTTTACTTACAGAGTTGCCAACTGTCATTGTATTCCAATTTTAGAGAAATTTCTGAACTCTAAGGTGAGCATATAATTCAACATAAGGTATATTTATCAATCTGTGTTGAAGATAAGAAAAGTCTGAGCCCTGCTTTCAAAAACTTTACAATAGTGATCTCTTCTCTGGCTGGACTTCAGAATTGTCAGAATTATGGATGTTTAATGCCTGTGACTTTGCAAGGGTTTAAGAAATACCATTTGATCTGGACCTAGCAGGAAAGGGTATACATGTTGAAAAAAAAAGTTAAGAGCTAAGTCCAGAAAAGAAGGCTGGAGTCAGAAAATGGAAGGCTTTAAACTAAATTAACAGATTTCTACTTAATTTTATAGATTCTGGGGGGCTATTAGATATTTTTGAGTAAAAAGATATATGGCACAAATGATACTTTAGAATTTTTCATCTGGCAGGATATAAGATATAGAACCAGAGATTGAAGGCAATGATATTAGGTAGGAAGGAATTCTGGATTCTAGACGATGGCTCATAAAATGTAGAGTGATAGAGGGGAGGATGGAAAGGAAGAGATTGGAAAAATCTTACTGAGGTAAAATTGCCAGGATTTGGTAACTGATTGGATCAAGAGGCAACTAACAATGAAGTAGAAAAATCAAAGACGACTGAGAGGCTTTGAACTAGACTAGTTATGAGAATATTGTGTTCATTCATAAAAGTGAAGAACTTGGCGGAAAAGTCTGCCTGGACAATAAACCCAGCAGTCACCTGTGGACTACTTGCAGAAGTGGAAAGCTATGACAGCATACTCCTATTTCAGTATCTCCCACCTCATACAACAGTCCTTTTAAGGGCTGAGCAACCAGATATCAGCATACATAACAAGCGTAGAATTGTTAGGAAAATGTGGCTTCTGATTCAAGTCCATTTTTTTATTCACTAGTTAGTTTTATTTCAACTCTGACTATATATTACTTTACTGTATCATTCTTTTATGTGAACTAACTTAAGTAAGTGGATTTTATACTCTAAAGTGTTTAGAACAGTGAGCCATAGAGAAAGCTCCAGAGAGGAGAAGAGTCAGTAAATGCAATCAGGAAGGATTATATCCATCATTCTAAACACCCCATCCTCCATCCCCACATAGCAGCCAGTGTACTCTTAAAATACAAGTCACATTCTATCTCTCTGCTTAAAACTCTTAAACACATTTACCACTGCACCTGGAATAAAATCCAAACCCTTCACTATGACCAGTGAGCCCTTCCATGGCTTAGAAGCTGCCTCCAACTCTGAATCACTTTCCCTTTCACCCACCATGCTCATCACTCCAACTTTTCAGTTCAGTTGTGACAAGCTTTTCCCTCTCCTTCTCACAGGCCCTGCATTGATTCTTCTAGAACTCCAGCTGCAGCACTCTGCCCACAGTCCTTCAGCTGACTCCTTGCCACTCTGTCACAGATCAAAATTCTTTTGCAGCCAATCTCAATTGATACTACCGCTCCTCTTTTGACTACCTTCTCCTTTTCTTCACATCCACCTGTTGTGTTTCTTTCATAGTGCTTCTGATTGAAATTATCATGTTTGTTGGTTTGTTTATTGCCTGTTATCCCCACTAGCAGATAGGCTACAAGAACAGATCCTTTATATGTCTTGCTCACCACTGCATCCATAGCCACAAGACACAGTGCCTGGCATACAAAAAAAAAAAAAAAGATGTGGGGCTCTCCCTGCTGGCACAGTGGGTTGAGCAACGCACTATGAAGCATCCACAGCCACTGCAGCACAAGTTCAATCCCTGGCCAGGGAGGTGACCCACATGGCACAGCAGACCTCTTCTGTCTCGCCTCCTGCTCCCCTCAGTTACTCTGCCTGTTCTGTTCCCCACTCTGTCTCTGGCGAATCCTCTCAGCCCCACAGCCTGTACCCCAGTTCTTGTATGCATTAACAAATCTTTTTAAAAATGTGTATAAATATGTAAATAATCACAGAACCTCTAGAACAACCATCTGCCCACAAAATATTCCCCTTAGAGTAACATACACAATTTTTGAATTAAAAATGAATGACCATAAAGATTCAGGTATTTCAACTAGTAAATGGTTTTGTTTTGATTTGTTTTTAAATAAGGAAAGTATTCTTCAGTTCATTATCTCTCTCACCTCTTCCTCCTCATCTCAATCTAATATCACTCAATTTCTCTCCCTTTCCCCTTCCCCCTTCCTCCTTCCCCCTTCCTTTCTCTCCCTCCCTCCTTCCCTCCCCCCTGCCTCTATCTCTATCTCTCTGTCTCTCTGTCTCTGTCTCTGTCTGTCTGTCTCTCTCTCTCTCTCTCTTTCTCTCTCTCTCTCTGTCTCTCTCTCTCTGTCTCTCTCTCTCTCTGTCTCTCTCTCTCTCGGTCCTTATGGACCTTACCTCGGTCCATATGCTACAGGGTAACCCTAATATAAAATGGGTTTCCCTGACTGGGTCCTCACCCACGCGCACATAAGAGTACAGAGTAAGACTCCCATCCTTCTTTTTATCCTTTTTGGAAATGATAGAGTTCTCTCTCTCTCTCTCTCTCTCTCTCTCTCTCTCTCTCTCTCTCTCTCTCTCTCTCTCACACACACACACACACACACACACACACACACACACACA
>JAGFMF010012298.1:4958915-4999726 GCA_019455555.1 Galemys pyrenaicus
CAGACCTCTCCTGCTGTGCCCGCTGCTCCCCTCAGCAGTGTACTTCAGTTGATCTGCCTGTTCTGCTCCCTGCTCTCTGTGGTGAATCCTCTCACCCCTTGCACCTCTGGCCTGTACCCCAGTGCTTGTATGCATAAATAAATAAATCTTTAAAAAAAAAAAAAGAACATGTCTGCCAACCCAAAAGAATACAAAACTCATTCCGTGGGAACATGGCAGGTATTTAATATGCAAAAACCCTTTATTTCCTACATTGTGAGAACCTTTTTTGAAGGAAAATAAGGACTTGAAGAATGGAGAGAAATACATAGTACCTTTTTAAAAAGGCATTTTTACTAAGGGTAATGTTATAGTAGAGGAAAAATCAGACCTCAACTATAAAACCATGTTTATCTCCTTTAATTAACATGGTTAGTGCTAAGTGAACCAGTCCCCATGTTACCTATACATCATTGCAGTTTTTAATAAATGATCACTGTTTTGATTTATCTAAACATTCTTCTTCTATATCCTTTGATGAGTAGATAATGTAATGCCCTAGTGTCTCTGTCCCGAAGTGATATGTCTTTTTTTTGGTTTTGTTTCTTGGTTTTTTTTTTTTTTAATTTTATTTATTTATTTATTTATACATACAAGAGCTGGGGTACAGGTCAGAGGTCCGGCCGGGGGGAAGGGGTGAGAGGATTCACCAGAGACAGAGTGGGGAGCGGAACAGGTAGACTGACTGAAACACACTGCTGAGGGGACCCACATGGCAAGGCAGGAGCAGCGGGCGAGGCAGGAAAGGTCTGCCTTGCCATGTGGGTCCCCTCCCTGGCGGCCTGGCCAGCGGCAGGGATCGAACTCGTGCTGCCGTAGCTGCAGTTTACTTCATAGTGCATTGCTTACCCCGCTGCACGACCAGGGAGGCCCCACAAAGTGATATGATTTTTAAGTACTAGAAAGACAGCCTCAAGTTTTTTCATTCTCCATGCATTGTGATGGGTAGATGTTCATATTAATTTGTAACTATTTTCATTGAACTTTGGTCCTATGTTTTCAAAAATTATCTCCAAATATGATCTTGAAATATGTATATGTAGCCCTAGATGGACATATAATTACCTAACCTCCAGATTCTATTTTAAGATTATTAAAAATCTACTTTTAAAAATTCAGAAAAGAAAGATATTTTAAAAATACTGTTCATATTATCACTCTTTAGTTTATGGAGAACTCACCCTTCCCCAATCCATTCTCTGGAATTCTGCTTCCAGCCCACCATGCTTATTACTTTTACTCCTAGTAATTTCACTTCCTCTGATTGAGCACACATTCTTATTTTTAATACTTAAAAATTGCAAGGGTAAATGTTGAGAGCTAGTGCAGGTACTCATATAACTCAGGGACTTTGGTCTTTTCAGCCGAGGATTAATCAAGCAGAGAGTGATTATAAGCTAAAACTAAAAGCCTTTGTACTGATTTTATCACCAGGGAAATTTGTTCATCCTTCAGAAAGATTGTCACCAGGAAAGAAAAAAATAAAAGAGTTAAAATTGCTTCAGACCATTGACTCTTTGGTCCCTCTAGATTCATAGATTGAATTGGTTTTCAAGGGGTGGGAGGAATTATGAGAAGAGTTCCCTGAGAAAGCTTACAAATTGATCATAGCCTTGGTAACACTAGTAAGTGTAAGTGTGATCACTATGGAGGAAATGCCAAATGAGCCTGGAAGCATGGGAAATGAGAAGGAAAAGAGACAATTAACACCTTTTTTTTTTTTTTGGCTTATTGTGTTTGAGGATGGGTGTTGCCATGTAGTATGATCTAAGAACAGTCTTTCCAAAGTGAAAAATATAATTGATTTTTCAATATCTGACCACTACAAATGTAATTAGTAGTCATTATTGAAATAAAACTAGAATTGCGAGCACAATAGAAATAGGCATTTCATAAACATATCCAGAAATCAAGATTCACCCACTTCTAGATACACCCACAAAATATTATTTGAAGTAGGGATGTCTCAACATATCTAGAAATTCTTTCTTGACTATGGAGAATATTAATACCTCCATATTCAAACCAATTTTTAAAAGATGGTTATCTTTAAAAATCTGAAATTTTGATTAATAATAATAAATATCTAGATGCTGCATGTATTTTAAAGAACTTAAAATTCACCACATCTTGATCCAGCAGAGATATACATAATTTTTTCCTCCAGGAATTCTATTAAGACTTGTCCAAATCCAATCAGGCACTTTGGGATTTGCCAGGATAAACCTACACTCATCTCTTTTTCGTTGAATAACATTGAATTTTGCCCGAAATGAATGAGCAAATAGAAAAATGACCTCATTTTTCAGACTGAATACAGCAGTATTGAAGGATATTTCTCAAGGATGTGACTTAGGTACTGGATCTTAGCTGGAAATGCAGGTTCAGAAGGCCAATCTGCAGAGAAGAGGATAGAGAGCATCCTTGTGAAGGCACCTATAGTGGGGTTCTCTAGCAGGGCCAATTCCCATAGCTAAGTCACAGGCATAGACTGTAGCCTTCTGCTCTCTGGCCGACTGCAGCCATAGCATCCTTATTGTTGTAACTCCCAGATTGTGATACTGTCACAAAACTGTTGCTAGGCAACAAATGTGGTTACCAGGTCTCAGCGAATAGCTGAAGGGGAAAGCAAAGTGTTGCACCATTGTAGAGTAACCATAGCAATGACCTACTATTACAGACTAAAGAATTATCATTAACAATGTTAAAGTATCAGACAGAGGCCCTGAATCAGAGACTTTCAGGCACTATCTGCATAATTGAGTGATCTAGGAGGAGATTTCAACTGTTTCAAAGCTAGTCAATCATTATTTTTATGGGCAAGTCTTCTTAATTATTTTTATTTTTAATTAAAAAGTTATAAAGCTACTGGCAAAATGATATAAAAAGGACTATCACAGCAATCAAAAACACATCCATTTCCTCATTGGTTCTTATTTCTGCATCAGTGTTATTCACTGCTTGTGTTAAACTGAAGGTAGGTTTGATTTTTAAAATATTGTACTTCAGCATAAAATTGAAGCCACAGAATGAAGCTTAGTAAAATAAGATAAACCATAAATTGACAACAAACGTGCATTCCCTAAATTGAATCCCTCTAGACCAAACCAGATGCTCTTTTAGTAGTCACGGCTTTGAAACATTTTGAAGTCTTTCTAAAACTCTCTCCTGAAATCTGTAAAAATGTAGTTTGCTGGGACACTTCAAGCATCGTCAATTTTGAATCTGGTCCTTCATTAAGCATCCCGTATAATTCGTACAATTCGGTGGCAGTGACCTCGCTGAGGCCATCATGTCTAACGGCAGCGCTTCCGGGAGAGGGAAGAAAAATCCCATTCGTTTTTTTCTCTCGGGGAACGGAGAAATGTGGGTGCTCTGGGTGGGGATGAAAGCCCGATTCCGCGCGCAGGGGAAACCAGTACTCGCGCGCGCGCGCGCATCCGCGCGCGCGTGCGGAGTGTACAAGTGGGTGGTTTCGAGGCAGGAGAGGGAGTGGCCCTTCCCGCGGAGCGCCTCGATTGGCCCGGAGGGGCTGAGGTCCCGGGAGCCGCCTGGTCGCGCCTTGGGCGACCCCGGGGGAACGTCCGTGCCAAGTCCTCACGTCCCGGACGGCGGGGGTGCGGGATGCCCGCCCCGGGCGCCGCCTACAGAGAGCGAATTAGGGGGACGCCGCCTTCCCCCACGCCGCAGGACAGAGCGAAGCCGCAGGTATAGGTGTGCGGGGAAGACCGGACCCTGGAGCGGAGACGCGCGCCGGACGGCGGGGCACGCGCGCGGAGGACCCGGCCCCGAAGGTTGGGCTCGGGGCTCGACCTCGGTCGCCGCAGGACGCGCGCCGGCGCCCGGCTCGGCCCCGCCGCCGTCACATCCCCCTGCGCCGCCACCGAGCTGGGCCACCTCGTAACCGATTCTGATTTTCCTGCAGGTACCGACCGTCACGAGCTAACTTCGTGGAAGAGCTTCCCGTCTATTTTCAAATTCTTTACCGAAGCCACTGAGGCCAAGACCAGCTCCCTCAAGCCGGCGCTGACGCGGCGCTCCCACAGAATAAAGCACGAAGAGCTGTAAGAGGAGAGCGAGCGAGACGGGGGAGGGGAAGCCAAGGAACCTCACTCGAACATGCGTCCACACGTCGCCTAACTGCTTGTTGTCGGCGAGCAGACTCCCAGCCCCTCATTAGATTGTTTTCTTCCTAGAGCACAGGGTCGTGATATATACATCTAAATAGCGTTTTGCATTATTTCTAGATGAGTGCAACTGTCAAAGCAATATGGGTTCACTGGTCGTGCTTCCTGCGGGCTGAGCCCGGGCTTAGCGCTGCCCGTCAGCGCGCAGATTAAGGCTGACAGCGCCCTGCCCGGCGTGGCCGGCGCGGCTCTAATTGCCCTGACTGAGCCCGCGCTGGCGCTGCGGGGCGAGCGGCGTCTGCGCGGTCCTACCGCCCGCTGCAGCGCGGCCGCCGCTCCCCACCCCTCCCCCCAATCATGTCCATTTCTTGTCTCTGAACAGAAGCAAACTTTTATTCTAGACTCCAAACTTTCATTTTAAGTATGTCCTTGCCTGAAGCCGTCTTATGCCTCTTTTTTTTTTAAGGAACCCCCCCAAATCCAAATTTAAATTCAGAACATGCCGTGATATATACTCAGTAGTTAAGGGAGTGCAGATTGTCCTCTCCCTAACTGTATTTTTATTTCATGACTGGAAGAAAAACTTTGTATAAAAATCTAAAAAGGGCCGTGTCTACACTACCGCTGAACATCTTTGGCAGTTGAATATGAGATTTTTTACACAAGTCTGATTTCAAAAGAGATTGTTTAAACCTGAACGTCATGACGAACAAATCTTTAATGTGTGAAAGGTCCCATTTTCAATAGAATTTCTAACTTGATCATTAGAATTTACTTTTTTTAATATATAATGTGTATTGAGTAGCATTGTAATTTAGATAACATACGTCTTGCTTTGTAAATCTTAATGTAGAGAAAGTTTGTTTCTGTTAATCCTAGCTAGAATGATCTATTTTGAGTTATACCCTCTAGATATAGAATATTTTGTTTGTCATCAAGAAAATAAACCTCTGTGCTCGAGCCTAATCCTTCTGAAATGCTAAATGGAGAAAAATTTTTAGTTTTCAAGGGAAATCCCCGATGTGAAAGATTTTCTCTTCTCAGTAAAATGGTTTAGTATCTAGTAGTCCACCTCCACTATAAGGATTTGCCCTGCAGTTTCAACAATTGAGTATTTTACCCAGCTAAGATCTGGTCAACACTGTGAATTCTAAGAGGTAAAATAAGTTAGAGTTTGCTGACTTTGAAATTCAAGTATTAAATCTAAACAATATCAGTCTTAATTACTTGAAGAATTTAATTACCTAGGAAGATTCTGTTTCTCATAGATGAGGATCTGAATTTAATATTTTTTCATCCTTTTTTAAAGTGTATGCAACAATTAATATGCCTGCCTTACTTGAAGACATGATAAAATGTATCCAAAATGACTTCAGACTGTCTCCTCAGAAAAATAACTTCAAATAATCACCTCATGGATAGATGTTCTGTATTGTTAACCCATTTCAGCAGGTTTTAAAACTGATACTATCATATTTGTGTCTGGCATACAAGTACATTAATTAGTTCTTATAGTTTTAATGATGGCAAATTAAATTGACTTTTTTTCAGTGATCATATCTACATCTTTTGATGTTATTGTAGCAGAACCAACTTAAGAAAAATCATCTTCTCCAGCTCCTGGATAGCTTAAACTGTATTATCCCACCAATGTCAAGCACATTTGTCTGCAGTCTTTTCTATTTTAGAAATGTCGAACTGTGTGAAATAACGGTACCTTCCTCTGAGAGGATTTGAGAATTGATGTGGATGGTATATATGTCTCAAACTACTATAAATTAAGTGGTGTTTTCAGTACATGAAGAGGTTCACAGAAAACTAATTTTATTGCAGCTTTTTAATCAGCACTTGTGAAGTGCTAAATTTGTGAAGCTTCTGTAGCTAAATTAGAGCAAAGTAAATATGTTCAGCTTATACATCAAATCACTTCTATTCTCTTCAGTTTTAGCACCTCTTTTTTAAAAACCTCTGTAACTCAAGTAAGTCCTTGTTTAATTGCCAATAATACTTTTTAACTACCTTGGTTTAGGCCTTGTTTAACTCTCTATAGAGAGCTATTTGCAAACTTAAGTTGTGTAAATGTAATTTCTACTTGTGGATCTGAGCTGTAGCAACCTGGAGAGATCTAGGCTAACCATTCCAGACCGCCAGCTGGTAACTGATAAGATTCCTTGTAAAGTAAGGTTTTTTAACCTGTTGATTATGGGTCTGTTGGTATAAATGTAATCATATCATTCACCTCAATTTTCCTGGAGTAACAACAAACAGTTGATACTAGCCCGCCTGCTTGAAGGCGACAACTGTTAATAATATTTCTGCTCTGACCTCCCTGTTTGGTTTATTTAGACAGGTTTTTTAGGAGTGTAAGTTAGGATGTGTGTTTTTTAAAAAATTATATACTCAGATCTTAGAACAAGTGAAATGGGAAGCAAAGGATTGTTGGTAAATCAAAGATTCAAAAGAGTCGTTAAAACTTAATAATCAGATATTGACTTTGGAGCTTTCTAAAGACTCCTAACCCATCGTTGTAAGTTTCATGGATATTTGAAGGGATGAGGGGAATCTACTTGTAACAATTGTTATTTTCTCAAGTTTCTCCCTTGTGCTTTGACCTGGACTATGTTGTTGTTTATACAAAGGGGGGGGGGGGGAGTAAAGCACAGGAGTTTCCTATCTTATATATTTCTGTTTACCATTTTAAAATAAAAAGTTTTCCCAACAAGCACTGGTGTATTATTCTTGCTCAGAAGTTCATTTACTCACCAGCTGTATAGAGGTTAATAAAAACAGAAACTTAAAAAGAATGATGGAAACAGCATCCATCAGTATTTTAAACCCACTGCTACTTAACTATCATTGCTGTAAGGTAATAACCTGTCTTCATTTGAGTCATTATTTGGCTTGGACCTTTCACAAAGCTAACACTTTTTTAAGACATTTTGTTTTTAGTATATCAAATATTTCCTTAGCTACAAGGGAATCTGAGCCTGTTGTTAAAGTGTTGTTTTATAAAATATGCTTTAATATGCCGTAAACAAATGTGTTTTCCAAGAGTCTGGTGAGATTAAATTGGTCTCAAGTCCCCATATAGGTCCTTGAGGTATTACATCTAATCTGGAAATATCTTGTTTACATTTATTTTACAGCTTTTCCTTCTTGAAAACCTGTAACTCCTTTGAGAGAGTGTAGGTGGCAAAATATGTTAACTTTATCCGTGCTAATAAGTTAGTTTTTTTTTTTCCATGTTTCCCTGGATTATCTGGAGTTCCAATCCAAACATGTCTGTCTCCTGTTACAACCATAGTTTGTAACTAAACTGACAGGATCCTTTTGGTGTCTGTAATCTTGATTCATTTTCGAAAGATTACTATTACAGAAAGTAAAAATTTTTCGAAAACTTGCCCCATGCCTGTGCGGAGAAAAATGTCCTTAAATAAATGTGAGACATTCTCATCTTTGAAATATGACTGGCAAAAAAAAAAGGATAATGGTGGTGGTTATTTTATGATTACTTATTAAGGGCTGTAATAATATAAAATAAAAGACTCCAGGAGGTGCTCCCTTTCAAAAATTGAATACTTTCCTTCCTTCCTTCCTTGTATAGAGTGACTGAGTGGGAGTCTCTTGAATTGTTCGTCTTCCTTTTATCTAATATTCTATTAATCTCCAAAAAGATCAGTTTGAGTCTGGGAAAGGGTTTTTAATCAACACTTCACAGAGCTTAAAGCTACCCTACCTAAAGCGTCAGCTTTGTTAGGCGGTTTTAGATTTAAAGCATTGCAACTGTCATGCACTGTACTAAAAGTAAAGAATGTACACCAAGTGGAAGATGTTGAAAAGAGGGAAATAGCACAAAGTCGATTAACGGAGATTCAAGAATAGAAGTTGCCATCAAAGCATTCCAACGTTTATCTCAAAATCTATGTAGGGTTAAAAAAAAAAAGCAACAATGATAGTTTTAAACCTCACACTTAGGAGGGATGAATGTTGATTTAATTGATTCATTTGGATCAATGTTTTTAAAGTTTCACACCACTGATCTTTCATGTAGTGATGTCTTTAGCAGTCAGTGGTCTGACATGAGCCTTCTCGGATTTCATCAGTGGCACTCTCCATGACATCTAAAATTATGCAACAGCCTGTGCAATGGTAACTTTGGAAATGGGAGACCTCAGAGCCAAAGAGCATGGTTAGATGGAAGAACTCTTGTTAATTCTTAACACAAAGGTTTTAGAGGAGTGGTAATTGTAAATGAACCATAAAGGTTAAAGTCACCAAATATTATATAGTGGGTTTTAATTGCTATATAGGAGAAAATCGTCTTGAAAGTTTGACCATTAAGTGGATATCACGCAGTGACCAATTTCCCCCTTGAACGTAAAAAAGCTTAAAAATGGAAATTTCATTTAATTCATGAGGCCTTCTAAGCAACTTTTCCTAGTCTTTTGCCTTGAGATGTGTGAAAAATCTTTCACTATATTCTTTGTGTTGTTGGAGTTGAGGTCTATTTGAAACATGAAACATGTTTCTAGAAAGAAATCTAGAGAGACCCTGTCTCTTTCTTTCCAGATCATTCAACTTTTACTTCCAAGGTTATTCCATCGGGTAATATGGGAGACTGTCATAGGTAAAATAATGTTGAACTGTACTTTGTAGCCAGTCTGCAGTACCAATACAAAGAATCTGAAATGAAAAGACAACCAACCCCCCAAGAATGATATGTCTCTTTTTAAAGTTTACAATTTGAATAATGAACTTGGATAGAAACTTGGCAGGAAAACAAACCATGGCACCATCACATCACCAACCATTTTCACTTTTCTGTCCAATTTCAGAGTGCATGTGTTTGTGAGTATTTCACTAGATCAGTGACAGCTCTTTATTTGCATAATTATATGCTCTGGTCTGAAGAGAAAACTAACCCCCAAATTTCATGGGTCACCAAACTGCAACAATCAATGTTTTATCACGTATGCTAAGCAAAATCTAAGAAGCTATATGAAGTTTCTTGGGGAGTTTTTACTCCTCAGAAAATTAAAGAGTTTTCCTCTACTGAATAGATTCAAAATCTTTCCAAGTTCTTTGTAACTGAGTTCTGTTTGAAGGCAAAACTAGAGATTAACATGTAGATCTGGATCTTAGACTCACTAGCATTACTTCAAAGTGGCTTAAGAAGAGCAGTATTTTTTGGAACACTACACTTAAATTCTAAGTACTGTCCTTCATGCTAGGAGGAAAAAAAATATTGGTCAGATTATGATTAGCCAAAATGAAGTACAAATTAGCTATAATTGAATATAAAGTTCATGTCCTTTGAAATGACTCAGGGTTTTTTAAAGACCTAATAGAAAAATATGTATATAGGCACATATGTGTGCACATGTACACGCATACACGTGCACATACATATCAATATCCATATATGAAGTACATGACCATTCCACCAGAAATAGACAACATATACAGAATGTGTATGTCTTTTCAGTGCCTGTAACATAGTAGGTACGCAATACATGTTGGTCACCAGGATTGTTGGTAAACTTACTTTCTTTTAAATAAATTTTTCATGTTCAAATTCTGAAAGACATTGTAACAAATATTTATAAATGTCTCAAGTTCATTTGCATCTGTAAATTCTCTATATGTGTGTATTTGTGTGTAAGGCTGATTTTATTTCATTAAAGAAATGTTGATTTAAGCTATTGGTGTCTTTAGCTTGTAGGCAATCTACCAAACTGGAAATACAATAAAGAAACATATACAAAAAGTGACTATTATGGAAAAGTTATTGAAATCTTGGAAAATATGCCTTTACCTAAGCTTTTAAAGAATATTCTAGGGGCATGGTTTAATTCTACTGAAAAAGAATTCAAGTATGAATTTCACCATAAATCATAATACAATGCTTTTTATTTGAAATAATGTTTTTAATAATATACTCACAATTTATCCTTCAAAATTCACAAGTCATTGTCATCAAATTTTTTAAAAAAGAATTGAATTTTTTAAAAAGAATTCCATACTTTTTAAGTATTCTTTATCCTGAAGAAGGATGAGAGGTCTTTTGGTCAGGCATCAGATATCTTCTAAAATCTTCCTATTATTCCAAGTGAAAAAGAAATCAATATCTCCCAAGTTTTTCATTAAAGTTGAATTACAAATGGAAGACATTTTCTTTCTATGTCTAAAAATTTAAACATCTGCTTGTGAGGAATACTATCCACAATCACATCTCACCTTCTCACTGTTCTTACTGAGATGTTCGCCCAGTTATATCACTCTGCACTAGCCCCATCATCTATCTGCCCAGAAATTGCTGTTTGGACCGAAGGTCTTGGATCCCTCTAGGTGAAATTTCCTCAAAATTGGATCTGTAAAATAAATTTAAAAATCCAAATTTAGTTTTTTATCAAACAAAATGAGTTGGTGAGCAAATAAGTTAACATGTCTCCTAAGCAGAAAAGACATGAACACACACACACAGTTGGACCTTGTTATATTATAGATATATATTGAGGGTCTATGTGCTTCTGAGTTAGATTAATTTGCATTTTATTTTTAAGGTATAAACTCTCAAAATCAAAGGGATAAACAATATATGTACTTAATTACTTTTCTTTTTCTCTTTATGACCTTTGTTGGACCCTTGTTATGAGTTTCAAATAAGGCTCTCAGATTTCTACTCTGCCTGAGACACATAGAAATCTGTTTAGTTCCCAGTGAATTTCACATATAAGAGGATTGACCCTATAGTTGAAAGGCCTTGGTTTTCTCTTTTTTTCATTTTCATCTATTTTTGTTCAAGTACCACCTAATCCCATTATGTCTCAAAAAGGTATCTCTGATTCAGCTCATCTTCATGCATCTCCAAGTCTTCAAAGGCTTATTTTCTTCTGTGTTTTGTTAACCATAATTAAATAAATGGCTTTTTTCCCAATAAAGCTTCACACCTTTTCCAAGTACTTAGGTAATCAGGACTTACCAACTAAAGAAATATTGATGGATTTTTATGGCGGATTTTGTTTTGAGGTGGGGTGGGGGGGTGATTGCTTTTGCTTTGCCTCAGTAAATCACTTAATATCATTCCCTGGAATAACCAACTCTAAGAATAACCAAGGCACAGGGTGTCACAATTTGGCTTTCATACAGTTTCAAATGAAAACCATTAAAATTGCATTGATCTCACAAATATTGATCTAGTGCTTGATATCAAATATCAAATGAGATGCTGTCAGTTGCTGCTGATCATTGTGTCAGCTGTTTGAATTCTGGTCCTTTTCCTTCTTCGTTGTCACATGGATTCAAGTTGTCAAAGTGATTAATACAATTAAATTCTTTCCTTATTTGTCACATTTCAAGTTTGACCAAAGTTAATATTCTATCCAAAACTTTGTCACCTGATTTTATATAGATGGAAAAACATGTGTTTTACATACATGTGTAAAAGCATATATATCTTTGTACAAAAGTATGATTCACCCACTGGGTGAATTATGTTTCTATTTAATTTTTTATACTAATTTTGAAATAATTTCTTTCTGCATATTGTTTTCTATCTGCCTGTCTTAAGAAATTAGATTTATTTTACGAGATTACAGTTGTTAGAGTACCACTTTAGAACTTAGGATGAAATCATAACCATTTCAAATTTGCACACACTGTAATAGGTAATTCGCTCCTATGTTCTTGTTAACAAAAAATATATAACTATAGCATTTTGTGAATTTGGAGTTTAGAGAATTATTTAAATGAAACTGTAGCCATACATTTTTAATACTTTCTCAATAAAAATCTTATCTAAACAGACTAAACATTGCTGTTTTACATGCTATAAAATCTGGAAATAGTTAAGTGATTTTAGATATATTTAAAATCTCAAATCATCCCTTTCCTGCCCGCCTTCTACTTTGTACATCAAGAATCAATTATTATATTTCTTTAAAATGTGAAACACCTCAAGGAGAAAACTCTCCTACAATGACCAGTAAACGCTGCTGTCTGACGAAACAGCATAGACTGAGAAAGAGTAAAACCCTCTTTGAGTGCTGTTTATATTTTACAGCCACGCGTATTTTCCACATTCGCGGTGAGGGGGAAAAAAAACAAAACCCAAAAACCTCCCAGTCGCAGTTGTTGGTTTCTTATCCCCTTTTACACCTGAGTTCGGTGTGAGGACCGCGGAATGAAAGATAAGCCGCTTTATTCCCAGCACCATGGACAGCGCCCAGCGCGCCCCCCCCCCTCTCTCTCCCCTCCGCCAGAACCCCCAAGTTCTGACCCGCCACTAATTCCTCTCTTCCACCACTCCCTCACCATAGGAAACAAGCTCTTTAATTCTTAGAATCTGAGCCCAAAGCGACAATGAGTTTTTAAAGTATACAGTTTATGAAAGGGGTGTCTTGCTTCCTCCATGTCCGGTATTTATCAGAGTGCCCCAGTGTTGTCACACCATTTCCCTGCTCCCCGAATTTGCATCCACCTTATGATGAAATTAGCTTCACTCTTAGTCATATCTGTGCTGGAATTCTTACCCCCATAACTTTTCTTTGGCTAACTTTTCACCACCATGCTTTATCTAGTCAAATATGTACCGGCTCTGGCTTAAGAGGTCTGTTTTAGAAGCATATTCTCTTTGGGCTGGTGGTCTCAATCCGAGACACTCGTGTTCTAGGAGATGAACTGTCAGACCCACTGGGCCCTTGGTCCCATGGCGCTGCCTGTGGCTGGAACTGTTGGATAGGTCGGGGGCTCCCAGGTATTGGTTAATTACCGCCTGGAGGGAGGCGGCTGTACAGCGGGTGCCTGGCCCCGCAGCGCGCTAAAGAGCCTGACAGCAACTTATTTGACAGCACTAAAAAGGGGGCGCGTCTGGCTGAGGACCCACCACCACCTCTCCTCCTACTTACAGACCTCAACTCCAAGCTCCAAATTTCAGCACGCCTTTCTGTTTGGATCTTCTTCACCGTCGCATTATGCAAAGTACAGTAAAGGAAGATCACTTCCTTTTGGTATCTTTTCCATCATCGCATGATCTCCCTGGCAACATTTAAGTTAGCACTCCTAAATTACTAGTTTTTAAAGATTTTAATTGCACCGTACTTTATTGAAACTCGCCTCACTTGTTGGACTTTGAGTGAAACCTCTTCCCTCCCATTGGGAAACTATTTTAGTCATCCAGTCTCTTAAACTGCATGAGACATGAGACGATAAAATTGCTACATTTAGAGGAGGTGAGGTGGGCAAAAACAAATTTCTATTGAAGACAGATTGCAAAAAAATATTTCAAACCAACTGAATTCAAACTTTAGCAGAAAGGGACAGGAATAGTGAAAAGGGGGGGAGACCCTTGATAAGTTGAGAGATTTCTTTGCTATTAAATAGCTTCATTGAGCTGATTTCAGAATTGGTCTTCTATAGTAACATGGAATGCAATTCATTTCAGGATATGTTTGTTCTCTATTTGACAGTATTGCAATGAAAAATGCCCACGAATTCTTCATTATAGCAGTAACTTAGGTTCAAAACTCTTGTATATTTCAATGCCTTAAGATATACAAATATGAAATATTTCAGGGTTAACAATTTTGTCTGTTTCAGTGGCTATTGCACCCTGCTTTCTCATATAGCACTGCTTACATAGCTTTTGCCCCCCATCTTTTTTAGCCTTCAAATTCACAGCTGAATTCTCCCCAAAGATGATTTTTTTTTCCTCTCACTTTGGCCAGCTCTCATGAACTGTGTTGCCCAAATACTAAGACAAGTTTGTGCTACTAGCAAAACTCAGGGTCCTGCCGGGAGTTATTTAGACTAACAGAGCAACCTTCCTATGAAAACTGGGGAGAACTCACGTTGGCTAACCCAGTTTGGCAGCTGAAGTTTGCAGGATAGCAAAGGGGACCTGTTGAATAATAATGACTTGGCGACTCGCATCTCCTGAGCTAGCTTCCCCCGACCAAAATCTGCCCCCGCAACTGAAATACGTCAATAATGTTTACATGTCTTTGGTTGGTATATTGTTTGGGAACTCATTCTATGATTTGAGTTTCATCTTTGTATAAATGAAATATTTCATTCTAGCCTTCCAGGGGTTCAGAAGCAGGAAAAGCGAGGATGGGGAGGATATGGAACTGTCCTTTATTGGTGCAAGGGAATTGTGAAAATTTGGGGTGGAATTGCTGAACTCCTGAGTGCCTAGCATATTTTCCCCCTCAATACAGATTTCGGGGAACCTCCATCACAGGGGGTTTCCCTTATAATTTGGGAAGCAAGGTAGATATGATCTATATTAATTAATCAGGAATTTAAGTATATTTTAACACCATTTCAGAATGACCTTTTGGTGTTATTCTAAGTAAATCAGAAACTTCCAGACTTGGGTCGGTATTTCAGTACACATAGTCAGAGAATAATATAAAGAAAAGGAGTATAAGAAACTGATTTTTCTTTTAAGTCAAAACATTGAGTGGCACTTATTAGTTCCCTTGAAAAGGAATTTCTCCAACAATGTTTGTGCACCACCTGTATGTGTTTGATGTTACTTTAAATCAGTTTGCAGCACAGAAAGCCATATCCCCCTTTTATCCAAGCTTTTCACTTCGCAGCCCTATTCTTCCACAGACTTGCTGCTGCCCTACCAATACTTTTTCCCCTTTAAAGTATTTTAAAATAAGTCTTCTTGTCTCACCCATTTATGGAATATACACTGCCTATATAGTTAAAGAAAAGTGTGTATCTCATATATTATTTCTTAAAGTCTTCTTTATTTGTTTTCTTGGAAATCAATAATCCCTTAAACATTTGCCAAGATGCCCTAGGGAAGGGAAAAATGTAAACAATAACTACCAAACTCCAATAAGACAATACTGGTTAAAATCTGCAGGATGAACATTCTTATACGGAGAGGTAATAAGGGAGGACTTCGGGGCTTCAGGCTCCCTCGGTGACATAGGAAGGGATCGGAGGCATCTGATGCCTGGCTCCATCCCCTGCAACTTGCCCAAAGAGCCAGCTATCTCAGAGGGTCAGAAGTTAATTCTAAACTTCCTTACAGCACATCTTAGTAGCCAGACTGGTCTTAAAATAATTGAGCTGGGCGATAGCTGGTGGACCACAGAAAGGTTGCCAAAAAAAGTTACCTCTATTAAAAGAATATCATGATTTTAGTCTTTTCTGACATAATTAAAGGCTTTGGTAACACTCCTTTATTTTTGTCTCACGCAGTGAATAAAGACTCACTCCTCTGGTGAATAAAACTTTAAAGGAACTTTAAAATAAATTCCATGGTTTAATTTCTGTTTTTTAAAGTTAGCATATAGGCAAAGAAATATAAACAGCATGAGAACAGCCGAGTTACCATTTGCTATTTAGCAGTTTAATGTTAGAGGGAAGGATATACCTAGTTTCAGCTTAACTAACTTTTAAAATTATGTGTTCCCAGATGATAATTCCTAATTGGACTCAATCTGCAGGAAATTGTAAAATAGGCTCTCAAAAAGGTAATAAGATATATGAAATCTCTTGAGTAAACAGTTGGGGGGATTTATAAGCGGCTGAGGATCCGCTGATCCATTGGAAGCACAACTCATTCAAATTTGAATTTTCATGATCAACTTTCAACCCTGAGTAAAGGAGAGCCATTTGCTTAACTTAATCTGGAACATATGTTTGCACCAGTAGCAGGTTTTTGGGTGTGTGGCTGGGGCTGATCAAGTTGTAAATTTTCCGCTTTAGGTTTTCAGCGCCTGCTAGTTTCAGCCTAACACCTAGAGAGAGACTTCGTGGGGTTCTTCACCAAAGCAGCTAAGGCTTGACAAAAGGTTTTCAAACCACCTAGCTCTGTTGTTATTGATATTTCCAAAGGTGGAACATTTCTATTCAAATTAGTTCTCTAAATCCTAGAAGCAATAACAAACAAGCTATAGAGATGGTTTTCTTTTTTCACTCGGCCTCCTCACCTGCAGACTTTTCTTTAAGGGATCCAGGATGGCAGGAGAGTGGTAGGTGCCGTGCAAGTGATGTCTTCATTCCACAAAACAAAACAATATACAGGTCCTTTTAATTCATCTTAATTTTTTTTTCAACCAGAAAGTTAGAACTATTGATTTTCCGTCTCTTTGTGTTTCAACACAAAGGAGTTCCAAAAAAATTCAGTGAGAAAATCATCTAAGTGATTAAAATAAACATACATTGGAATCCACAAATTAGCCTTCATGGGAAACAAACTTTGTTGTAGCTTTTAGGACTGGTGCTAAAGCATTTCTCTTTGTAGACATGAATTTTAGTTTGGGGTCTTTAAACAAATTGTAATATTTTTTAAATCAATTAATAAAATACCATAATGACAAATGAAAGTAAGGAGTTCCCTACGATTTGCTTAATTCACCCTCAAATATGAATGGGAGCAGTGGTGGGAGTAGTGGACTCTGGTGACAAAGTCAAGGACTGTAAATAACCATCTGGACCTGCTGATTTATCTTCTTCCTGAAAGCCTAAATCAGCTTACTGGAGGAAAAGTTACTAAAGTGGTTTTTGAAATATATCAGAACGAGTAATTGAACCAAAAATGTGCCCTAAATTCAAGTGCAGAGTTTCGATAAATCTTATTATTTTATGGATCAAGATGGGAAGCTCCCACCTGAACACTACCTTAATCAAAAAATGAACAAGGGTGACAAAAACAAGGGCAATAATAACATTACCAGCACCGTGCTAATCAAATGCCCACAACTAGTTGAGAACAACGGTGCTAAAAAGCCGCTTTAATTCTGAAATGGAAGGTCCTGAGACACCGAGCGCCATCTAGCAAGCAAAGTTAGAATCAAAGTGCCCCTGAGTCAAGTACACAGCACTGAGAGACCCAGGAATTGGGAGGCAAGGGGAGGCTTGGAGGTGCGCTTACTGCGACTTACCCAATGGCCCAGTCTCACCTGAGCCCAGTGCTACCTGCAGGTTGCTGCTCTTGTCCCCGTCAACCAGCTCAAACTTAACTAGAGGTGAGACAGACCCTTTCTGCCTCAAGCTAAGGCTAAAGGAGAGCTCCTCATAGAGTTGCTTATTGTCTTTAATTAGAGCAAGCGGCCTTTCCATTCCCACCCCCAAACTAGCCCAATGTCTAACTAACACTGCACCTTCCACTCCAGATGCGAACGAAGAGCAGTGCCTGAAAGTCTCACCTTAGGCTGACATGACTCCCAGGACTTCGGCACAGAGGGAAAAGTACATCGCTGGGAAAACCTAGCAGGATTTGAGAAGTCATTCTGAGTTTACAGGGCTGCCCAGACGTTTCCTGACAGGCAATCTGAGCTATCTCTGAGTGGCATAAGACACAGATTTACTTAACAAGCTACAAATGGTCATAGAAACTGAATACTGTCTTCTAAATATAAATAGTATAAGTATTCTTCGCCAGATCTTTGCTATTTTTTCTGGCTGGGGAAAAGTCAAAGGTAGCTAGAATGCTGCCACATAGCCCTGTTAGTTTGCAGCTTGAGGGGAAAAACAGTACTTTTTCCATTTTTTAGGTTTGACTGGTGTTACCTAATTATATGAATATTCTGTGGAACAAAACATGAATATTTTGGGCTAACAAAACAGAGCGTCTGGGATTGTGATTAAAAAGAAAGTAAAGAATAATCTGCTTTCTGTATAGGCAAGAACCTCAGATTTTTCTTTTAAACCTGTCGATCTGAATTCAAAAGACAAAGAGAGTTCATCTCATGTCTGCTTTCTAATGTACTTCTGTTCAGCCTTTCCAGAATTTCATTTTAAGACTGGGGAGGGGAGAAATCTGGGGTACATACATACTAGCTTTAAAATACTCCTAAATTCCTGTGATTGAATATTGTCTTTGTAATAACTCATTGATTCACATTGTTCTTAGAATACAGAGCCAGAGCTTGGGTCTTCTATTGTTCTGTGCTCTGCCCCCACCCCACACAATTTTTCCCAGTGAAGTGCCTTGTTAAAAAAAAAAAAAAACTTAGAAAATGAATATTAAAATATTCCAGTTGAGTTTTAAATGCTGCTCAGATCTCAGATTTGCTTCTCAATGAAAACAGGCATAACAGATATCAAATAACAGTTCTCTTTATTTTTCTACCATGCTATTTATTGTGCAAAACAACCACATTGAGAATAAAGGTAATGTTAGATAAGAATATGCTCAACGTGCTTATTAAAATATCTTCACAGGTTATAGTATTTACAGAGAAAAACCCTACAAAAATCATAACCCACCCAATACGCCAAGCCAAGAGAGAGAGAGAAAGAGAAAGAGAGAGAATGTCAGAGCTGAAACGACAATTTACAAAACATCTAAAACATTTCTATGAAATTCATCTCCTTATGCCTGAAAACATATGTAAAGCTCTGAGCATAGAAAGAAGGTACAATTCACTCTGACTCTTCTTCCTGCTTCCTCTCCTAAGTTAAGAGAAGTTCCCAGGTCAGTCTTGCTCTGGATCACAATAAAAATTTAACTTTTTTTTGGTGTCTAGTTAAATAGCACATTTCTCCCATCAAGGTCTTCTTAAACACGGAACCTTCTCATAGACAGGGTACCCAGCTGTTTAATTTAACATTGATTTATTGCTTTTAAAAGTAAATTTACACACATGCCAGCAGCGCTCTGTTTTGTTTCCCCAGACTCTGAGATTTATTTTCTACTTAGCGCTTGTCTGACAAAACAATGTCCTTTAACTTTATTACACATCGATGAGGAAATCTGTCTTATTTTTGTTCGGATTTATTGCTATGTTGCTCGTGGGGACTTTTGTGATCCAGGAAAGCTGAGGTCCGAAAATAAATAGAACATTAAATAGAGTTGATCACAAAAAAAAATAGTCAAAACCTAGACTATGGCTCAGCATAACCAACCTGCTGGAGAGTGAGGTGGGGTGGAGGATGAACCTCCCTTACTGAGCATAGTAACTGGGGGGGGGGGGTATACTTTAATGGGCAGGTAGCATTTGAAGGCAAAGTAACTAAACCTAGCTTCTCTATAAGATCTCCAAGTTCTTGGTAAAAATGTATTTGGAATTACAGGGCAGGGAGACACATCTGCATGACTCCGCAGCCCATGGCCGCCTTACCTCCTTGCAGAACTCCCAATTATCACATGTTGGTGATGACTGAGCCCAAGGGAATTAAGATGGACTTTGAAGCTGCTTTTACGGTACACTTCATCTACATTTGGGTTTTCTTTAGTTCTCATTAAAAGGGCCACTTTCTTCTTTTCATTGATATACTGTCTTTGTGTCCTTCATTTCACACTCTTTAAAAAAGTTCCCTCAATCAGATCAAGTGCAAAAAAGGAGGGGATGACATAATAACCATCATAATCATGATAACAACAACAAACAACTGGTACTGTGGGGTTAAATCTTTTTTAAAAGAAGGCTTTCTCCTCTAGAAGGCATGGCCCTTCAACAACAGCAGCAGCAGCAGTAATAATAAGAAAAGCTTGGGTTGAGTGTGGAGACAATATGTGTTTCTAAGGTTAAATTATAAATAGTGGCAAGCTTTAAAAATGCAGTGTGTAATGAGTTTTCCTGTCCCAACCTGGTATCTCACAGAGGCATCTAATAATCACCTTAGAGGTGTCCAAATGAGGACACGATCTCTTTTCCAGTAAGAAGTAAAGATATGACAGCTTTCATTATTGGGATGAGGGAGAACTTTGTAAGATAGTCCCTTCCAACCCCCTCCCCGCACCCCCATGCACCATCTTTAACGCAAGTCCTGTCTGAGTGTGACTCCTGTGATGTCTTATCCATTCCGGCCAGAGAGTCCACAAAAACATGTTAAAAGGGTGCAATAATTTTTAATAATCTAAGAAAAAGCTTAAGTCAATAGATCATTCTTTCTCCTGAAACACAAGGCACGTTTGGGAGCTCAGCTCCTACCCCCCCCCCCCAAAAAAAAAAGGAAGCAGGAATAGAAAAGAAAAATAAAGAGAAAAGACCAGCAGAGAAAAAGAAAGATCTCTCTTAAAGGGGGCTGGGGAGTAACTGCGAAACCTTGAAAATTCTCCTATTCATATTAGGAGCTTTTTCCCCCTTCTGTTTGCCCTTTGAAAAGGAGTCCTGTCACTCAGAAAGGAGCTATTTCTTCAACCTCCTCCCCATCCACCCACAAGCCGGCCCCCCTCAGCCTCACCGCCTGGCCCCGGCCCACCCCGCCGCCCTCCCCGCACACACACTTTCTTCCAAGTGCTTTTTCAAGTAAGAGCTGAAGAGATGAGAGGTGCGGCTTCTCCAGCTCCAAGCCAGACAAGTACTTTCTCATCCCGGCAGAGCGCGGCCCGGCGCAGCCAGCGAGAGGCCGGCAGTTCTTTTTATGTCAAGAAGCCACCCGGCACCCCAGGCTGGCCGCCCCTCCCCGCCGCCGGCCCGCGACGCGGCGCTCGGGGCCCGTCACGTGGCCTCGCCCCGCGCCCCACGGAACCCTTTGTTAAGCCCCCGGGTCCCCACGCGCGGCTGCAGCGGCTAGGGCGGTGCCACCGCGTGGATGCTCCGAGAGTACGCTGGGCTGGCGGGGCTCTGCCTCCGCTCACCCGGACAGCCCCGAAACGCCTTGGGCCGACGCCCCGAGCACTTGGCAAATAAAAGATTCCCAGCACTTTGGGAGAAACGGACCTGGGCCACCCCCAACGTCTGAAACCAAAGGCACAAAGGAGGGTCTGGGCCCGGGAAGGGCGCACCTCGCACAGGGGTGTAACCACTGGGCTGACTTCCTCCTTTCCATTCCGCCTCACCAGTTTCTCTCTCTCTCTCTTTTTTTCTCGTCTCTTACCCTCTGCCACGCACAGAGGCTCAGTGGGTGGGAGTGTGTGTGTGTAAATGTATTTGTGTGTGCGCGTGCAGTTAGGTGGAAATTTCATAAGAATATATTCTACACTTATAAACTTGTCAGGGGGAGTGTGCTCTGGAGTAAATGCACTGGTGGGAGAGTTTAAGCGACTTATTTGGGAGGAAATAGGGGGTCAGATTTGGTCTAAGTGGAACATCTGCAAAACATTCAAGCAGCTTATTCAACAAAGAATCTAGCCATTTATTGTAGAAATAATAAAAAGCCACTAATGATTATGGTTCCCACCCCTTCCCCCAAAAGGCCAAATCCTAATGAAATAATTCAAAGGTAGGCCTCATTTCCTAATAGTGGAATTAAACAACAACAAAAAAGAGCCCAACTAAACTTTCCAGCTCTGCCTTCTTAAGGGCCTGGGAACCTTGCTGAGAAATTAGGTAAATAAAAGGCGAGTTGGAATTTCTGTTGAACTCAGGCTGCAGTGCCCCAACTAGCACATAGCTCTGCCTTGATATGCAATTAAATTACAGTAAATTCCACTTTAAGTGACAAAATTTGGAAGAATCTTCAAGATTCAAAGATGGCTGGGGTTAAGTAGCTTTTAAACCGTCAGTTTTTAAATGTCTTGCGCAAAGAACAGCTACCTTTAAATCCTAAAACCATTATAAATATGCTATACATCTGGGTGCCAGTTTATCTCTCCATATTTCTTTTTAAAATGAGGAAAGCATTCATAAAAAGCTACTTGGCACACTTTATTTTAGGAAAGCAGATGTTAATTTTTTCACGTATCATTTTATGACCAAGTACATGTGTAACGTTGGAAAGCATCCAGAACGCCTCTATTATTTGCTAAATGACTGTTAGTCGAGGCATATTATTCTCAGCCTAACCATGGTATAGGTTATATCAATAAAGTAAACATCTGTGATTTTTTACCAGGGGAAGGGGGTATAAAGAGTTACAATAAACGAGGAAAAAAAGAGAGAGAGAGTTTGGGTAGGAAGAGCACACCTGCGTTGCAGCAAATAGGATATTTATATTGTTCGGTGCAAAACAAAGTCCCTCAGTCGGGCACTCGGGGATATTTACATGGCGGGAGATAAAGTTGAAAGCCTTTCCCGGCGTGCCAAATGGGATTCTCCCTGTGGCCTTCTGCGTCGCAAGATAACAGGTACTGAGCGCTCCTGGCGGCGCCCGGCCTTCAACCGCCGCACCCCCTCCCGCGCGAGCCAGCCCCAGGCCCAACCCGGGTTGAGCCAGGCGCTCAGGCTCGAGGAATTCCCAGGCTCCGCAGAAATTTCAGCGGGGTTCCCAGCCTAGAATATGCTCAGGAAGCGTCCTCATTTGCCCTGCGTCGCTCGAGGACGCCGGCACCCAGGATCAGCCAGTGGCGTGATAATTAATGGAATACAATATTTATGGTCCGATGTATTGACTCTGAGGCAAGCGCGTCGTGTAGACAGTCCGTGGGGGTCTGACAAACAGGGGGTGAGTGAACAAACATAATGACCAGAGTACTTGTGTCTATCCGGTTTACTCACTTCAACCCGAGGTATGTTACATTACGATAAATATGTATATCCACCTTAACAGCCCCGCGGTCCCCCTAAGCTCCCCCTTCCTGAGCGCTGCCCCTTTACAAAAAGGCCAGAGAGGAGGATTTTAACATAAAATGCTGCAAATATGAAAAATAGGTCACCAATAAAATTGGTCTCAGCATGGAGCGTAATTGCAACAAAGTGCCGCCGAGTAAAATCGAGGAGTGAGCTGGCTGAGGCGGCACAGTCGCGAACCATCTGGTGTGTATTAAAAGTGGTGCTGTAAATATTGCTGAGAGCTAATGCATTATCGGCTTCTATAAGTGCACAGGGCCTGTAAGCTTTCCATATGTTAGAATATGTAGATCGGGTGAGAGTAGAGAAAGGTGTCCTATCAATCACAGGCTTTAAAGCATTGTTTTGCCCACTCTTTGTGGAATTTTGGCCAAAAAGTGTAAGATATTCATTCTCATTCTCTACCCCCCTTCCTTCATCTCTCAGCTCGCTCTTTCTCTTTTTCTCTAGCTCTTTCTCCCAGCTCCCTCCTTCCATCTCCTCCTCTCTCCCTTCTCTCCAAGGGGATAGGACAGGCATTGCTGACGTCACTTCACATCAGTAAAGGAGAATAACTGTTCCAGAGAGAGGGAGAAAAAAAATTCATCTGTTTTTCATCATGCTAAAGTTTTGCCTTTTTGGTAGAAATGAGCTGCCTAGCCTGAGTGCTCCTTCTGTTTTGAAGCTTTTGGGGGGGGGGGGGAGGTGTCTGCTGAGGTTGGGAGGTGTTCATCCCTAGAACTGATTCATCCTATTCAGATCAGTGCAAATAGANTCCTTCTGGTTTGAAGCTTTTGGGGGGGGGGGGGAGGTGTCTGCTGAGGTTGGGAGGTGTTCATCCCTAGAACTGATTCATCCTATTCAGATCAGTGCAAATAGATGAAACTAATTAAAGTAGGATGTGAAGACTATGACTTCTAGAGACGATTTCACATCCACACCTACTAGGCAATTTTGGCCAAGGAGGGTGGAAGTCTTCTACTGGTGACAATTCCACTCTATGTCCTGGAACTTCTTACCTTCTCTTCAGTTCCTCTTCATAATTCTGCCCCCCACATACTGACACTGCCACACACAGCACAGCTAATAATTTTCCTGCTGTCACATTACTTTTCTAGGGAAAACAGAGTCCTCCTTTTCCTGATAATTCTCCACATTTGAGAGTTTACTATAATTACTACCTTATCTCTTTTGAGTCCCTCCTCCCCGCCCCATCCCCCATTCCTCAGCTACAGGAAATTTTACTCATATCCAGGACTAGGAAATTTCCCTACATTGTTCCACGGAGATTATTTTCTCTCTCCCAAAGTTGTCCTCCTCTCTTTCATTCTTCCTATACCATGTCATCCGCCCGTTTCTCTTCTTCCCTCCCCACCTCGGCCTCTTGTGCGTACACAGCACAAACCTCCAGCACTTCCAACGTGGATAAACCTGATCATTGTGACAACACAAGTTCAATCAGCAAATAAATAAAACTCTTACTTTTTTTTTTTTTTATGCTGCCGGCTGTGTTCCCCCTCTGGCCTCTGGCCGTTGCCTCCTTTAATTATAGGAGCTATATTTCTTTCCTGGGAGACATTCAAGGGGATTTTTAGTTGGAAACTCGTTTCTGCTGAGTTATTTTGAAGCAAGGACCAGTGAGTGAGTGGCCCGTACCCAGAGGCTTTGAGTGAAGTGCAGATTGAGACATATCGAGTTCCCTCTAAAAGGATCATTTCATGTGGGAGGTTGGACACAAAGTTTGCACTCGTGACTGGCATTCCAGTGAGAGACATGCATATTTTAAAACAACAAAGCAAGCTAGATAGAAGGCTTAGGGGCGGGAGGGGGGAACTTGGAAAGAAGTTACTAAGTGACAAACATCTGTCAACATGGGATAATTTGTACCCTCCAATGTAAAACTATCTGCCTGGTTTGATGGAGTTCAAGGCACAGGACCTAGGAAAGCAAGTAGAAACATATCCATCTCTGTGAAAGAGGGTTAAAAGACAATTTTCCCAAATTAAGTGCAAGGTGATTATAACTTCATGAATGAGTAAAATTTCAAAATGTTTCTTAGAATAGTGGAGGCCTCGAAGATTGCATCTTTTCTGATAATAGAAAATTAGATCTCTCTTAATTTTGAAAGATTTTGAATTAAAAAAACAACAGTGATAAAGTAATAAGGGAGCTATTTATAATAAAATATAGTGTAACCAGGCAGAAGAAAGAAGAGGAAGAAAATGCTCAAACCACCCTTGGTTGCTAGCTAGATTCTAGAAATCTTTAAAAGTACCAGCTTTACACGTGTGTCTAAGCCAAACATATAAACATCCACCTCTCTTCGTGTCAACAAGGAGAGATGGCAAAATATTTTCAGAGAATTTGCTGTCTCATTCAAGCTGAATTTCAACAAGCATATTACACTTTGAGAGAGGAAAGTTTTAAGAAGTTCCTACTTTAGAAGGAAGTTTTTTAAAACAAAGTGAAAGATCAGGCAAAATCCTGGAAAGTCCTTTTTAATGCCCGGAATCTCCAACAACCACATGGAAGTTCAGGCTTCAGCTTCCACCGAGAAATCTTTTTCTCCTCCAGATCTGAAGACAAAAGGAGAGGAGGCCTGGTGGTGAGCGGGATATCTCTGTTAGTTGTCAGCGCAGGTCCATGGGTTAGGAATGCTAATGAGCTTCTTGGCCAGCTGAAGATTTGGTTCTTTTGCGCACCCTGACGCTCACACTCGGGCTCCTGCTTGCCGACTGACAAGCACACAGACAGAGCCTCTTCTTACGACCCTGTCTCTCTCCTTTTTCCTCTGAGCTCGGAGATCGATCGCTGACCCACAGTTGGGCCAACGCTTTATTTATCTGGCTGCGCAATGATATTATCAGCCTTAAACGTTATATACAGCAAATGTCTTGCTAAATCAACACAATAGGATAGCTTACTGAGACCAGCCTGTTCTGTCTTAAAGAAATCTCTCTCCTCTCTCTCTCTCTTCTCCTCTCCCATGACCCCCTCCCTCCCAGGCACCCTTACTTCTTTCTGTCTTTACAATTGGGGGTATTTGATACGCAGCACTTGGGGATTTGATCCCTTGCTCTCAGCTTGGTTGAAGGAGGCCTTAGCAGACTGAGAGTGGATAGACACCATTATCATCTGCCTATCACCGAGATCGCCATCAGGGGTTCCCTTGCCAGCCAGGTCCAACTGCCCAGATCAACTCTATTCACATGATCCTCACTTCTCAAAATTGGGGTAGAAGAGAAGGTGAGGGGTGGAGAATTGAGTGTGCAACCTAGCACCATGTTAATTGTTTTCTTTCCCCTCAATTACATTCATAAACCTATTTTCTGCATTGCATGTTATTTCTTTGTGCTTCAAAATTGAAACCACGTGCAGCCTTCTCTCCACACACACAATAAATGCACTACCCCCTCCCCCAACCCATCACACAACTATTTACATGTTGGTTACTCACTCTGCACTCCGGCCTGAGAAGAAGAAATTGGCCCCATGAGACTAGGTGAGGTTTTTGTGAAAGCATCTCTCAAATCCGTATATGGGGCCCCATCTCGGAGAGAAGCTCCTGGACTGCCCTCCGGTGACTCTCCCAACCCTGCCTCGCACAGGTGGTTGCGGCTTACTCTAGGAGAGCGAACAGCAGCAGCGAGGATATCCAGGAAGAAGGACAGGTCCGCAGTGTCCGGCTGGGCCCACTCGCTGCCTGCCTGGCACCCTCGTAGGCCGACCGCCTGGGTAAGCGGTGGCGGCCAATGCGCCTCTGCTGCCCCCTGGTCCACGTGTCTAGGGCTAGCAGAAACCCCACAGGGAGCCGCAGCTTCCCAGGGAGCATTACAGAGCTAAGTCCTCCCAGGCAAAAAAAAGTTCCACCACAAATAAATAAATAAATAAACTCCAAAGGGGGGAGGGGGAGTTGGAAAATGGATTCGCTGACAAGGAGAGATAATAAATGAGAGGCGCTTTCAGATAGATATCTCAGACGTGAAATTGCGCCCAGCTGGTTGTGTAAGCAAACAAATAGTTTCATGTTAGGAACTCTCAACTTGTGGCTTGATGAATAGAACACGACAGAGGTAAATGGGTCTTTAACTCATTTAGGAATACAACTCTTTGGCTTTCCAAGTAAAAGGCCCAGTGACGCCACAGATCCTGAGCAGACCCTAACAAGACTTTTATTAGTTCCCACTTGTGAATCTCTCCATTCCCTTCCCATGCTACTTTTAGGTGTCTCAGTGTTGTCTCGTTTGCAAGACAGTCAGGTGATTTGTTCTGAGAAATGGAGGAACTTGTCAGAGGTGATGTTGCCTCTGTAGGAAATATTAGGGCTCCCTATGAGTGGAGGGGAACAAGGACTTCTCTAGAATAAACTTTTTGCACACTGCAAGCAGAGGAGCTCAGGTGGGTTGGGCTAAAGGAGGTTCCAGATTCCCAGTGGGCCGGTGGTAAAATTGGGCATTGGGGCCTCAGAGAGAAAAGCAAGACCCTTTAAGGCTGTGAAAGAGCAGGAGACTGATCCCATTGGATGGTATAGCCTGGAAAGCCAAGGTTGTCCTCATTGCCAGGAGGAACCCCCATCACCCAGCAGTGCGCTTGTGAGGGCAAAGGTTACATGTAAACTCCCTCCCACCCAGCCTTGTCCCTGAGAGGAAGAGGTGCAGCAGCCTTGTTCTCTAGAGGTTCCCAGAGAGAGCACGTCCCTGAGATGGCCTTTTTGATTTTTCAGTAAAGCTGTGGATAAAGTAGTTTAAACTAACTTCAATGCCTCTAACATTCTCAGTCACCCAGCAAGTGTTGGGGTTCGAAAAGGGGACGTTTGACTTCAATGTCACAGGCAATTTCAAGAGGGAATTCACCTTGCATAGATTACTCTCCAACTAAGGTGCATTTCCTCTGACTCTGGGGAACCCATCACTTCTACCTAGTCCAGTTAGCCCAGCCCTGCTCTCCCAATTCCTTTAAGGCTGCACCCCCAACATGAACTTGTGACCTACACCTGTCAGTGGCCTCATGCTGGGTTTCTAAAGCTCCCCCTGGTGCTTGGCTCCAAGGTAGGCTCATTGCTCAGGGGCTTCAGCAAGGCCACCCAAGCAGAGGAAACTCCCACTGGCTCCACATCGCATTCTGCACAGTGACTCCTAGGGCCTGAGGAGGCAAGGGACTCGGAACATCCCAACTGAAGACGCCCCTTAGCACTGCCAGGAAGTCCCAGGTGGTTACAGGGCAATGAGAGCCTGTAGGTTGCCTGGAGTGGAGAGGATGCTTCCTGGATGCTAAAAGATTCAAGCACTTCTCAGCTCCTAAATCTTCCCTAAGTTCCAGTGCATTCATGAATTCCAACTGTGCTTCTGAGCATGGAAAACAGGGGTTCTCACACAGCTCCTGAGTCCCCAGCAGACTCAGAGACCTCTGAAGATGACGGTCTGTGTAACCCCTGGCAGGTACTAAATCAGAGATCTAGGAAGACAGCAGAAGAGAAACCCACTGCCTACTGGGCTCAGAGGGGTCACCCAGCAAAACTAGAATGGAACACATTTTGCTTTTCCTTTTCTATCAGTGCCAGCATGTGAGGGAGTCTGTGAAGCTACAGAAAGGCTGACTCTTCTCTTTCCTTAGTTCTCTTCAACAAGGTACCAAGCTTGGGACCAGGCCTAGAAAGTTTCCTGGATTGCCCTAAGCTGTGGGCAAGCTGTGGGCCCATTAGACAAGGGCCATCTTACCACTGTCACCTCCAGACATCAGAGCAAGAACTGTACATATCCTAGCCTCAGTCGGGCCGGGCCAGTTCCCACACTGAATGCTTTGTGCTTGGGCCTCCATATTGAACTTAATTGAAAAATACATTTTCAGCCTACAAAAATGTTTATCTGTTTTCATGAGAGGGATCACACTGTAATGAATATATTTACATCTCATTTCAAGAAAGGAAAGATCTGTGAGCCCTGGGATGCAGTGCTTAGCTCCCCACCCCCTCCATGCCCCAGCTGTAGTCCACATCACCCCAGTCCCCTCACTTGGTAAGAGGGCAGCAGAGGAGGGATCCTGGAAACTTCCTGGGAGGTGGTCAGGGATTAATATGACCTCCCACTACACCCCTTCTGCTTGGATGCCCCAACCTGCAGGCAAGTCAGGCTAAGTTCAAAGATCACACCCTGGCTGTGGTAGAAAGGCTGAGGTCCAGAGCAGGGTGGGACCTGCAAGGAGGCAGGAAGGACCCAGTGATCCAAGGGGCTCACATCTCACACACTCTACTTGCCTGGTCACCCTAGAACTCAGGTGGGTCCTTAGGCAGGCTGGCTAGAAATACTGGGCTTGCAGGGACAGCTCCAAGGAGAGTTAGGCAGTCCCCTGCTGCTATACTGCACACAGAATACTAAAACCTCAAGCTGGTTGGAGTGTTGAAGCTTGTTAATGCATTTTTAAAGTATCTGTGTTGGGGGGGGGCAGCAGGGGTGCCTTGAGACTTCTAGACAACAAATTGAAAGAACTTTGCTAATGACTTCTGAAAATGAAGCTCTTGCCTCATCCAGGTCTGCTCAGGCAAGGGGAGGGGGGAGGAGGTGAGAGATGTTATTTAAAAGATCTAGCTTTATTAATACCTTAAGAAAAAGCTCCCTTGGCAGCCCCAACTGAGATCCTATAAAACATTCATGCTCCAAAAGCTGTTACAGAGAACAGTGCCCCACACACCCAAATAAAGGCCTCAGCAGGAGGTTTCTGCACTGAAAGGGCCATAGGACACAAAGCTACTTGTGGAAAGAACCTATTCCAGTCTAGCTCCTCCACTCTCAGGTTCCAGGGTCAGCCCCAACTTGGAGTATTGTCAGGAGTATTTCTGTCACAGGAGTGAAGGGCAAATCACAATAGCCAGTACTCTCCAGTGAACCTTAAGGGGGTGCAGAGCCAGGGCTCACAGCACTGAGGATCCTACGTACTTTTCCAGAGCTGGGAAGAGGCTGGACCCTCCAGTCACAAGAGCTGCACAGAGGCAGCTAAGTGGCCCTATGCCTTCCTTAATCCCCATGTCTTATGCTCCATGACTCTCTCCAGTCTCTCCAGTCAGGCAAGTTCCCCACCTGGGCCACTGAAACAACTGAGCCCTGAGACTCACCAGTCCTCCCCTTTCTTCCCCCCAGTTTGCCCCCCAGTTTGGGTAGCTGTGAGTGGGGTCACTGAAACCCACAAGGTCACCATGGCTGCTGCCAGCAACCAAGACGCCCTGTCCTCCCCACCCACCCTGGCCACACAGTGTCTGGCCCTCTGAGTTTAGAAAACCAAGGCAGCGATTTAATTTGAGGAAGTAAATCCAGCCAACTTGGTAATGGACCTTAAAGGTTCCCCCTCAACAACCCCTACTCTAATAATAATTGGAGTGGAAATTAATTGGTGGGTTCTCTTGCACTGATGACATCTGTCAAGCAACCAGACACGTGGGTTTTGCTAAATTCTTTTATTTTTGTTTAAATTTTCACTTCAATTTTAATTCTTGAAGAACAGCCTTGACAACATATATCGCACTCATTATAAGAAGCAAAGGGTTATATCAAAAATTATTAGTATAGAATCACAGGAAATCTGGTTTGGAACCAGAAAAAAATACAAAACAGATATAGATACATAGACACAGGACAATTTTTTATAATTATTTGGAAAATGTTATTTTCCCCTAATTCTTGTTTCCTTTTTTATGTGCATACGATGTTTAAATTTTACAAAAAATGAAAATAAAGACTAGTATTTTACAAAATGAATAACAATGTTTGGGGGGAGTGTGTGTTTCTACATAGGATTCAGTCCACTTTCAAGTGTGTTTTCTGTACAGAATATATCCACATCCGTCCACAATAAATCCTGGAAGGTCCATTAGTCTCCTTCTGTTTTATTAAAATTCTCATGGTCCTCTCTTCCAAAAATTTGTTTGTTTGTTTTTTCACACCAGACACAAGGTCCTTTTTCTTTCCTTTCCAACGTGTTCACAGATCTGATTCTAAAAGAGTCTCTTTTTCTCCTGATTTGGAGCTCAGCTTGCACTTCTGCAGGGTGGGCTGCTCCTTGTCCTCCCAGCCCTCCTCCCCCCACCCCATGCCCAGCCTGCCAGGCTGTACCCTGCATCAGCAGCCCGGTGTCCCCAAGGCTTTAGAGTCCATGGCCCCCACTGGTCCTCTGAGTCTCTAGGGAAGCGGGAGCAGGTGGGAAGCGCCCAAGATCTAGGAACACTGGATGGACATGTAAGGCCAGTTGAAGCTGCTCCCAGACAGTAACATATCGCGGATGAGAGTTTCGATTGGGGTTTTACCTACCAAACGGACGAAGAACAGCTGCTCGATTACCGAGGAGGACACGGTGCGCAGGGAGGGCAGTCGCAGTAGCAGTTTACCGAATCGGCTGGGCTGGTTAGGGTACTGGCTCCTTACGTACTCCTCCAAGGCGCACTGCGACTTCTCCTGCAGGCTCTCGATGTGGGCAGCATCCGACAGGCCACAGGCATCTGCCCAAGCAGCCAGGGAAGGAGAGACAAGGGGAAGGAGCAAACTGTTAGGCTACCAAAGAGCAAAAGCACAAACAATAAGCCATTAAAATTTCTGTTCAAGGAAAAAGAGAGAAAAGAAGAAAGAAATCCTCCCTTCCAAGCCTCCTCATTCCGTCTTCACCACTCTTCTCCCCCAGCCCCCCCCCCACCAATACAAACAAAAATAAATCAAATCCCCACCAAGCCTAGGGGAGCTGGAGAGAGAAGCACACACATGCAGAGACAGCAACCTCTCTAGTCCCTTTGTTTTTCCTCTTTCACCTTTGGATTAAATAATGTACGATGCTGGAGCCATGTGTGCTGTGCATAGCAACCTGTCCTCCGCCTGCAGGGGAGCATCTTTCCACTGTGCTCATTAAAGGGAGGACTTTTGCCCCCTTTACCCCTGATTTTGGGGTGTTGAAGAGCCCTGAAGAAATATGCAACCTGGGGGGTGGGGGGCAGTTCTTAGAGGCTTCTTGGAATCCCCCTCTCACACCCAAATGACCCCAACCAGAAATCATAAGAACCTGGATGTGTAGTGAACGGACACATGGGAGAGGTAAGAAATCATGTTCTGGCAGTGCCTGGAATCAGATCAAGACCATGCTTTAGCAATATAGGATTTGAGATCTACTATCTATGCAAGCAAGAACTCTGCAGCAAATCCTTGGTGATGGTGTACATTTCTATCTGTGCTTTAGATCAAGTAATTGAAAATTGGTCACATCTCTGTAAGCTGTATAATAATCAGGAGGAATATGGCTCAGTTACTTCAGGCTGCAGAAAGGAGACATCTTCAGTGATCAGACACAAAGCTGGGGCTAGAGGCAGCTGCTGCTGCTGCTTCAGAACTGGGGCGTGGGGAGTTGAGGGGGGCTTTGGGGGAGAAACTATTTCCTATGGCAGGACCAAGAGAGAAAAAGGCACCTACACACAATGACAGCATCTTAAAACCTGTCTGTTTATCTCACATCAACCAAGGCTTGGTCTCCTCCGTCTCCTAAAAATATTTCAAGACAACAGTTTATACTATATCAACTAAGTAGAGGAAAGCAAATGGAGGGGAAGGGGAAATCAGAGGAATGAAGGAAAGACTTCCTTTCCTGGTTCAAACACCAGTGTTGTTTCTGATATTATTAATAATAAATATTTTTAAAACAGGAAGATCACAGATGAGCCCTTAGCCAGTCAGGAGGTTGACTAGAGATCAAAGGTAGTGGTGGCTAATATATGGATTTGGGAGGAAATTCATGCATGGCAATGCACTCAAACGGACATTATATAATTGAGAATGAGCAAATATGACCCTAAGAAGACACAGCAAATGATTCAAAGCGTAAACTGTGTCTGCTGAGTTTCTGAGTTTTATGTCTGTATGTTTCAAGAACTGGGATTTACAAAGCATTCTAACACCTTCATCTATAAGGCTATGGCCTCAAGCAAAAATACAAATAAAACTAGTGATAATTCAAGAACTTCTGAGGCAACACTCCTTTGACCCCCGATCCAGACTGGGTTCCTGTCAGATGTCTAATTACTCCAGAAAGCCACTTGGGTGTATCCACACTGGTCTGCTTTGAGAAGCCAGTGAGAGTTTTATGGCTCATAGGGTGAAGGCAGAGCACGTTATGGCATCACTGCTTAGAGAGAGGACCATGAGGTTTGGCCGTGACCCCCACTTGATAACCTGGCCCCCCTAAAAGGCCACCACACACACTCATATTTACATATATCTTGTTTTACATGCATTATCTGCCCAGTATGCCATGGGATTCTTTTCAGCCTCAGACAATACACTATGAAAGGGACCCACTGATATCCCAGCAGACATCTTAAAAGACCCATATGGCATCCCCTCAGGTCCGTAAAATATTTATCTGATATTTATGATGAGGGACCCCAGATTGCAAGGTCACTACCCTTCTCCCAGCCCCATATCTCTCCTACTCCAAGGGGGAGAAGCCCACAAAAGGCAGGTTTGTGCTGGCTGCTTAGCTTTCTCTCCTCTGAAGGCAGAATGCCTACAGCTGGGCCTGGCTGCCGGGTACCAGGGCAGCCCTGTGCCTTTCCTCCCTCCGGCAGAAGTCCTAGTTCTGGCCTGGCTTCCCGCTCTAGATTTTTATTCCCACTCTGGATATTCCGCTAACAGGATTCCTCTGATTGTGGATAGACAGCCTGAGCTCTCAGATCGATTGGGTGGTAGTAGTAGCAAAGCTAGTTGAGCAGGGGGTGTAATGTAGTACATATTTATACTCCATGAATTATACCCTAGATAAGAAAAGGAGGCAGAATGTGCAAAATCCATGTCTCGCTTTTTATATGGTGGTGTCAATGTGGGTACCCTCGATATTTCTTCTACAGTATATGGAAAAGAAATTATGTAAATAAATAACCATTACTACTCAGGCCCTCCCGGCTTAGCCTTTGTAGTGCAGAGAATGTATTTCATGTTGTGCATTCAGAAGAGTTTAGTGTTCAGGAAATATAGATGTAATCAGCTGCCATAACTAGAAATCAAAGTTATTATTGTGCTGAAAATGGATTTATTGTATTTATGTTAAGTAGATGGCTCCTTTCAGGGAAGGTCTCATTTATTTGAGGGAATATTTAGTATTGTGAATTAATGAATTTTTTTTAAAGTAAGTTCAGGTCATGACCTAGTCCTTGGATGCTGTCCAGAATATTAAGGATTAAACATACCATCCGGAGGCCAAATGTGAAAACCACCACAGGGAACCCCTGTGCCAGCTTCAAATACTTAGCGAGAGCAAACCTCCTTGGACAATATGTCTAAAACTGTCTTTTCCATCATTCAAAGTTCGCTTAAAAGTTGGATGACTTTGAGAAGGCTTCCCATGAATTCCCTTCTGGCTAGCAATCAAAACAAGTTTAGTCAAAAGTGGAAATGTGTTGTATGGAGGAGAGGGGTGAATTACAACTGACAGCTCTATTTCCATTTTCAGATATTCTGTTTGCAGTTTTCCAACAAAATAATGCTATTGTTCACTTCCTTTGTACCTTAAAGATTTGGTTTGAGAAGCTTCTTTGAGAAAACTTTTTTTTTAAAGCAACACTTCTCACAGGGCTGTTTCAGGATGGAAAGTTGAAAGAAAAGCACAAACAATTCCACAATCTTCCCTGCAGACTGCACAGTCCTTGCCTCTTTCTGGTATAGGGTATGAAATCAGAAAATCAAGGGGTCTTACAGAACCTTAGGAGGGGCAAGGTAAAGGGAGGGGGCGCCTTTCTGGAGAAGACCTCTGTCCAGCTCCATGTCACATTTCTGCTTCAAGACACTTCACTGGATGAGATTTTAAAACCCCAGCTTCCCTGACACTGGCTTGCTTCCTGATTAATTTGGCTAAAGAGCAGGATAGTGGAGAGCCAGCCAGGCCCCAGGCCTGCCAGAGCTAGAGCAGCCGGGTTGCTGCTTCCCAGGCTCTTTGTCACTTCTAAAAAACACGTTTCCATCAAGAAGACTTATTAAGATAAAATGCATTCAAACACCGAGGAGGCTATTCAATAAATCTTCCATTTGTTTTAAGATTCACACTTTATCCTCTTGCAAAGACCAACTCCCTCTCCCACTAGCAGCCCTGCATTTGCACTGAAACTAAAAGGGGGGCAATCCAAGTCCAGGGCTCTGGCCACCCTGCATACAAATGAGATTCTCTTGTCCAAATAAATTATCTGCTGTTCAGATCGATATTAATACTACATTTGCTACATTACAATATTGTGCAAATTTAAGAGTCATTTTAATACAATGTAAATACGATTCTTCACGCATGAAAGACAAGAAATATTGATAGATTATACCACTGCTTACTGTTCAACAAGGCCTTAGGAAAGGGGTTTTGCCATCTCTGCTCAAGAATGGTTTTAATTTGGCCTTTGGAGGTCCTGGCTCTAGGATAGATTTATTAGGATGGCTTATTTGTTCTCTGAACAGAGGAATTAAAAACAATAATACCAATAGCAGTGGTAAAAGTGCAGCTAACTCTAGTCACAGTGGGCAAGCCTGGAGACCCAGTCTGAGCAGCTCTGTTCACCACCAGCGTTCTTTCTGGCTTTGTTTATATTTCCCCCCATTACCTGCTGTCCCGGGTGTTTATATGTTTCCCTCTTGCAGGTTACAATAATAAAAGGCGGTCAGTGTTCTCAGAGGCTCAGACCAGAACCTTCAAAGGCAACGTTAATGCACTTTCCTGGAAGTTAATTTGAACCATCTATCATAAGAGAAATTGTTAACGTGCATGTTACTACCGCCTACGTTTAATTTGATATTTTTAAGGCACTCTGTTAAATTTCTAATGTTCATGTGTTTTACATAGCTATGAGATTTATCTCTAGGCCGGGAATCTCCCATACTTGCGGGTTCTCCAGTATTGCTTTTGTTTTTTTTATCTTTCTTGTTTAGATCGAATCCATTTTTTACGACTCTCAATAACCTCAGGAACTGCAAACATGAATGGTTTCCGATAAGGGAAAATCAGGCAGCAATAAAGTGGGATTATTTATGATTTATTTGCGCGTATTCTTCTCTTTCCAGCTCTCTGTGTGTCTCTCTGTGTCGGGAAACTCATCCAGAGAGCTTGCCACACAGAGGAGAAAGCCACATTCCCACGTCCTCTTCCTTCCCTCTCCTCCCCCAGAAAGGCTGAGCTCTGACACACACACGCACACCGTACACACATACACACCGCACACGCGCGCAGCCAGACGGATCCACAGCCTCGCCACCCCCACCCCCCGCCCCAACCAGACACGCACCCGCCGCCGCCGCGGCCCCGCGCGGGGTCCCGGCCGCTAGGCCCGGCTGTCTTCCGCCCCCAGCCGCGCCGCAGCCGCTCCCGCACCGCCGCGCTCCCAAGATGGCAGCGGAGCCGCCGGCCGTGTTCCCGCGCGGGTCCGCAGGTCAGGGTCAGGCCTGAGGTCCCGGGAGGGCCCGGCCCGCCGCAGCCGCGCAGCGCAGGAGGCCGGGCCCGGGCGGAGCGGGGCCTGCGGTGCTTCCCAGCACCGCCTGCCCTCCTAGCGACCGCAGCCTCACCTGACGTGAACAGCACGATGGCTTTGAGGCAGCTATACTCGGCCGAGTCGACGTGAAGCGCCTTGAGCTTCTCCACCTGCTCCTGGAAGATGCGGATGTGGTCCATGAAGGCCACGACGCGGTCGGCGGACATGGGCGAGGCGTGCAGGCCGGCGGCGGCCAGCAAGGGCGCCACGTGCAGCGGCATGGAGCACTGGGCCGCGTTGAGCACGAACAGCTCGCTCCAGGTGAGGCGTAGCAGAGACACCTGGTCGGTGATCTGCAGGTCCGGGAAGAAGGGGATGTTGCGGGCCCACTCGACGGCGCTGAAGAGCAGACGAGCGGCCAGCTCGCAGATGTTCTCAATGCCCATGATGTTGTTGGGCTGCATGCATTGGCTGCCGTAGCGCGACGTGGGGTAGGGTTCCGCGCGCAGCAGCAGCGAGATGTAGCCGGACAGGTAGCAGTGGCCGTTGAGGGGGTCCCCGTTGGTGAGTGCGTATTGGCCTGGATTGGGTTGGGTTGGAGGCATTCTTCCTCGCTGAACCGCTGACAAAAAGAAAGAGAGAAAAGAGGCAATGTGCATCCAGGGGGCTTGCGAACATCCCTGTGCCCGCCGCACACCCGACACAATGCAGAGGCTCTTCCCGCAGCCACTCGCGCCCGCTCGCTCTCACTCTCAGCCCACAGCGGGAGGAAGTGTGGGGAGAGGCCCTCCAGCCTCCAGGCTCCATAGATCCAGCCAACGCCTGCACCCCTGGCCACCCAGCCCTGCCCAAACTAGGCCTGACTGAAGGGCCCCCTGCCCGTCCAGGCCAATAAAGTGCCACCCAAAGCCTCCACTACCAAGGAGTAACACACCGATTAGTGAAATCCCACTCACCCTTCCAGAAGGAAACAAATCAGAGTAAAAAACAAAACAAAACAAAAATAGACAAAACCGGAGAAAGGTGGTAGTTCTAGGCAAATGCCTAGCTACCCTTCACTTGCCAAACAAGCAGCTTTTGGTAGAAACATTTACACATTCTTTAAAAATGCTATTGGATTATTCTTAAAATAGATACAAGTTACATACCCTACTAACCACTTACAACTTTTGAATAGAAAACAAGTATCCTGCACCTCTCCCCATCCCCTCCTCCCCACCGCCCCAACACAAAGTTCTCACTGTTAAAAGCAACAGAAAATTGAAAAATTTCAAGAAAAAAGTTGAACTTACAGTAGCCAAACATTATTGTAAAAAGTGGGAAATATAATTAATGTCTGTCCTGCGCGGTGCACTGCAACCTGCAGCCAGCTTTTGCCCAGTGAATGCACGAGCTTGCAACTGCAAAAACACTGGATTCATTAACCATCTGAATGCAAAACGTAAGCATGCTTTGAGTTCTTAAAGCTGACCAAAGTTTTTTTTTTTTTTAATGTGTATGTTTTACTTCAACAGTGCCAGCGTTTTAAATTGCCATGTAAACAAAGACAACTTTAGGAAAAGTTAGGGCCCCTGAATTCTCCCCCCCAACAAATTAATATAGATATGTCCACGTACAGGTAGCTGTCTTATTTCAGGTTGTGCACTATTTTCTTAAGTTTGCTTTGATTCTAATTTTAATGCAATCCCCAATGCAATTTAAGCTCTTGAAACATAATGGCTAGAATACTCTTTTCTAATTATAGTTTTGAACTTGGCAGTTATTTTTCAATTAAATGAGAGCACAATTCAAAGTTTTTTTTTTTTCAGATGCCTACAAAATCTCCCTGGAGCTAGAAATGAAGTTGTCATATTTGCCTGCTCCTTGAGATCTGAAGGAATTCAATTTCTTTTCTTGTGGCATTTAAAATATAATTTTAAAGTCAATTACAAGAAGGAGTAATCTGCAGTCTGCAGAATTGACTGGTTCACTCATTTGAGTATAAGACATCCCTAATGATTGTCAGAAGATAAACTTTAACTGTAAACGGCTAAATATATTTATACGAAAAGTACTGCATCTTTTGCCACATGAACATGAAGCATATCTAAATACAACATCAAAAGTTGTGTTAAAAGAAACCAAACCCATACAACACAGGGATTAAATGATGTGGAAGTTCATGCCAGCTGTAGTCTATGCATTATAGCCAAATCAGAAGGATCGGTAAATGCCGTTGTAAATTGTAATTTGTATGCAGTATTTAAGCAGAGGGTGGAGTTTGATGAAGAAATAAAACGAGTATCATGCTTTAAAAAAATGACACAACTATGAAAGCACGGTTCAGTCACAAACTTTCCTTTCAAAGTAAAGGGGTGAAAACAAGGCCACAGCTCTGGAGGAGGCGGCCCCAGCTCGGTGAAGAGGAGAGGGAACCAGCGAACAGGCCAGAAGCCCCCCCTTCCCCCCTAATTAGACCTACAAGTGCAATAAATCTCACTCCTCTTTTTCCAAGCTAAGCTTCCCAAAAGATGATGCAGCAATGAATCCATGGTTCAGGATACTCCAATCCCCTGCCCTCCCCCACTTAAAATAAAGGGTTTGAGGAGATGGAAAGGAAAGTGGAATGAAAAAACACAGAAACAGAGTTTTCTGGGGCAAATAGGCACCCCCCTCCCCAAGTTCATGCCAGCACAGCCCCAAGCATCCTCACGCACACGCGGGAAAGAGACACACACCGAGCACATCCAAGACAGAGGAAGGGAGGGGATTTTAAGCCACAGCTCACGATCCCAGGGACACAATCCTGAGCAGGCAGCGGGCGGGGTGGAGGAGCCGAGGAAGGGAGCGCAGGCCGGGAGGGGGAGGCAGCGGCAGCGAGCTGGGGGGGGGGGGGGGGTGGGGGANGGGGGGGGGGGGGGGGGGGGGGGGCCGCGGGGGGAGGAAGGCAGCAGGGACAGGGGAAGCTGGGACGGGCCGGGACCACAAGAGCCCCAGCCCCACACTGCAGCCACCCCCGCGAGAGAGAAAGAAAGAGGGTCGGGGAGGCGGGCTAAGCGCAGGGAGAGAAGCAGAGAAGAAATATTCACCTTCCCGCCTCATGCCCACTTTGAGGCACTTCTTGAGGCGGCAGTATTGGCACTGGTTGCGGTGGTGCTGGTCGATGGGACAGTTCCTGTTGGCACGGCATGTGTAAGTTAAGTTCCTGCGGACGCTCCTCTTGAAGAAACTTTTGCAGCCCTCGCAGGTGAATTGGCCGTAGTGCTTGCCGCTCGACTTGTCCCCGCACACCACGCACTCGATGTGCTGCTGGCTCTGGCCCGAGCCGGGCGGGCCCTGGCCCTTGTCCCCTGCCGTGCCGGGGGTGGCAGGCGCTCCTGGCTGGCCCGGGGTCTGCGGTGTGTGCGGCGCGCCAGAGCCCGCCTGCTGCTGCTGCTCGCCGGCGCCGCCGCCGCCGCCGCGGGCCGCCTGCGCTGCGGGGTTGGGGCCGCCGGGGTTGCCCCCGGCCACGTCGTCCTGCGGATCTCGCCAGCTGCTAACTACCATTGCCATATCTTTGGGCCCGGGGAGCGCTGGGGGGAGCCGAGCTGCTCGCCGAGGGCCGCGGGGCGCGCGAGCGCGCTGGGAGGGGAAAGGGAAGGGGGGAGGGGGAGGGGGCGGGGGGCCCGCCGGGCGCCCCGGGGTCGCGGGAGCCGAGCCCGAGCCGGGCACCGGCCGCTGCCTCCGCCGCTGCCGCCGCTGCCGCCGCTACTGCCTCGGCCGCCCCGCTGCCGCTGCGCGCCCGCCCGCCCTGCTGGCGTTTTGTTGTGGTTCCTGCTGTTTTCTTTCTCTCTTTTTGCAGCCCCCCCAGGCTCTCAGGCTCCCCCCCCAACACCCCTGCTCCCCTCGCCCGCTCCCCCCCGCGCTCCGATCCTGGGGGGGCCACGCTCTCCTTCCCCCCCTCCCCACCCCCCCCAACAAGCAAGCTCCCTTCTCTCGCTTTTTTCTTCTTCCCCAAGTTGCAAAATCAGAAATGGCACAGGCGGCAGCCGGGAGCGGCGCGGGGCGCAGCGCCGGGGGCGGCGGGCATGGGCCACGGCGCGCGCACACACTCGCCCTCCGCCTCGCCCGCACCCCCGCGCACACACACACACTCGCACACACACTCGCTCACCCGCGCCGGGCGCCTGCCCGCCAGCCGGCCGCTCGAGCTACGCGCTGCGCGCCGGCTGAGCCGACATAGAGGAAGCCGGCGAGGGCGGAGGCGGCGGCGGCGGCGGCGGAGGAGGTCGCGGCTGCAGGCGCCGCTGGAGCCGCTGCCTCAGTAGCAGCGGCGAGGGCCGCTGGAGGAGTCGGGACCCGAGCCGGAGTCCGAGCTGGAGTCGGGGCCTCAGCCGGAGTGCCAGCCGGGGTCGGAGCCGCCCGCGCCGCCGCCGCCGCTGTCCAGGCGTGAGCCCTCGCTGGACTCGGAATTGAGGGGAGAGCGGTGAGCTGAGCAGGGCGCGGGACGAGGCTGCCTGCCACGATCAGGGCGCGCTGGTGTCGGGGGGCCAGGTCCAGGGCCGGACGCAGCCAGCCATTCAGGAAGGCAGAGCTGGAGAGCGGGAGGCAGCCGGCGAGGAGGATCACACACTTTGCTCTTTTTGTTGTGCCGGTGGCGCGGGGCTCTCGATGCCTTCTTCTTTCGGGAGGTGACGGAGGGGGAGAAAAATTCGAGATAATTCACGCCGGCGACGAATTCACAGCGAAACAGAAAAAATAAAAATCAGAAGAAAAGGAATTGCAAAAAAAAAAAAAAAAAAAAAACCCCACAAAAAACCG
>JAGFMF010012298.1:4999776-5020366 GCA_019455555.1 Galemys pyrenaicus
AGCGAAACAGAAAAAATAAAAATCAGAAGAAAAGGAATTGCAAAAAAAAAAAAAAAAAAAAACCCCACAAAAAACCGCGAGAGAGACATCCAAAGTAGGTCGAATAAATAATCCTCTTCTTTTCCTCTTTCTTGCTCCTTCTTCTGCTTCTTCTGCTATAACACACAGAGCTAGTTAAAAAAACCCTGGAGATCGCCCAAAAATGTTCTTTTTTTAGTATTTTAAATAAGTGCTCTTCAGCCGAGAACCAACACCCTCCCTCCAAAAAAAATCATATATGTATAAAATAACGATAAGAAGAATACGAAGGGGGTGCCTCCTCCCCCCCCCCTTTTTTTAAGTTTAGCCCTCTCTTCTGCAGGAATGGAGTAAAGGAGACAGGAGGAGGGAGAAAAAGGAGAGAAAGAAGAAGAATTCGGGGCAACAACTAATAGAATATGTAAGAAAAGAGAAAGGGGAGAGAGGGGGAGAGAAGAGAGCCAGTGAGAAAGAGAGAGAAAGAGAGAGCGAGTGAGAGAGAGAGGAGAGAGACGCGGAGGGAGGGAGGAAGAGAGAGCGAGAGAAAGCGAGAGAGAGAGAGAGAGAGAGAGAGAGAGAGAGAGAGAGAGAGAGAGAGAGAGAGAGAGAGAGAGAGAGAGAGAGAGAGACCCCAAAATTGAATGCGTTTAAACGGGAGGACTCGCAGAGCAATGTTTCCGAAAGGGGGATCTGCGCGAATGTCTGTATATAGTGAACTTTGACACTACTATTGAAACTGACACGTTTCTATGGAGATCGCTGCCTTATATGGAGCTCGTGTCAAGGAGCCAAGAGAAGGGCTGCTGGCAACTGATAATCAAAGGCGACTGACTGGTCAGAGCCCTGAATGGGGGGGAAAGAAAATGGGAGGCTAAGGTTAGCCAAGCCTCCTGCACGCCATTGGTTGGAGAGCCCCTCCCCCCTCCTCTTTTTCTTTCTTTCTCTTTTTCCCCTCCCTCTCAGCTACCTACCGACGGGGTTGGCGAGGGGAGGAGGAGAGAAAGTAAGGGAGGGGGGTGTGCTTCTGACAAGCGCAATTTACATTGAGATCGCCCTTCGCTGCTATTTACTCTGAGACCTGATTAGTATGGGTCGTCTATGGTCACACACACACACACACACACACACACACACACGCATGCACACACGAACACCAGAGGGGGAAGGGACGGCGAGGGGGAGAATGTCTTGCAAAGGGTGAAAAGACAATTAGAAAGAAATTATTTTGATTTCTTCTGAAAAGTTTTAAAAATTAGCTTTTATGAGCGTGAAGAAAGTGTCACTGAAAATGTTAGGAAAAATTTTAATGGGAAACTCACCGTTTGAAAGATTCGTGAAATATATGGGGTTTGGAGTGTTTTCTTCTTTAACATATAAGTATAATCCAAGTGTGAATTCTGCTTATTTTATAACCTTTTATGAAACAAAGTAGGAAATTCCGGTTTTTTGGTCCAAAGTATATCACAGATTTAAAGATTTAATCATGACAAAATACACTCCTGGAATTTGAAGCTATTGCCACAATATCAAACCGAATCAACGACTCCTATTTATCCCAAAGATGATTTTAAAAATAAACTTTCCAATCGATCTGATTCCCCTCCCCCCCCCCGTGGTATCCTCAGGCTGTTCCAAACTCTAAACAACGCTTCAATAATTATTAATAAAACAGTAGTAAGACCTCATATTGTTGGGGAGGGGTGGTTAGTGTTGCCAAGTAGTGTCCCAGAAAAAGAGGAAAGAAGCAGCGAATGAGGAGGGAAGATGACGAGAGATGGGGTAGAGGTGGGGAAGAAGGGGGGGTAGGAAAGAGTAAGAGAGGGAGGGGGAAGGGGAGAAGGAGGAGAGAGAGAGAGAGAGAGAGAGAGAGGAGAGAGAAAGGGAGAGAGGAGAGAGGGGACACATACGCGCACACGCGCGCGCGCGCGCACATACACACACACACACACACACACACACACACAGAAAGAGAGAGCGAGACCCCGATACCCGAAGACGATTGGTCGCGGGAGGAGGGGCGGGCGTGAGAGCGGGTCCCGCCGTGGGGCCTGCAGAAATCGCTGGCTCCGGCTGCCACCTAGCGGACGGGAGCCGAGCCCGGGAGGCGCACGCCCAGGTCCCTCCTCCCCTCCCTGCAGGCAGCCTGTGCTTTTTCTCCAAACGAAGATAGCACTTTGAAAATTCTTTCAATGGATTTTTTTCCTTGAAAGATCGTACTGGGGGAAAATGATACTTCTATTAGTTACATATTCTCCAATCGCACACTCGCACCCCCCCCCCCCCCCCCCCCCCGGNCCCCCCCCCCCCCCCCCCCCCCCCCCGTTCTGAGATCGCTCCCCTAGGCAGGCTCAGGCGGGCGCGGAGCGGCGCAGTGACAAAGCCGCGGCTGCCGCTTCGGAGGTGGGAGACGCGCTCTCCCGCCCGCCCCTCGACTCCGGAGAGCGTAAAAGTTTGTATCAGCTTCAGCATCCTGAGCTCCAACACGCCCTCAGGTAAAGGTGAGATGGGAGTAAATGGCCACGCTGAATTGACAGAGGTAGGGTATATTTTTAAATATTCGTTCTCACTTTAAATCTCACCAGGGAGGGGTTTGGGGAGCGCTGGGTGTTTTGGGTGCATTTTATGCTTCCTGGTCTCTCCAGCCTAAAAGTCAGGAGTCGGCGACCGCTTAGCGACGATTTAAAGAGCAGAATAAAGGCTTTCCCGTGCCTGCCCCATCGTCCCTCTAGCTCAAATAAAGGAAAGACAGTCAATGCACTCCGAAAGTGGCGGCCTATTGTATGCAGTTGATGGCGAGGAGGTTACTGGGGCGGGTCGGCGCTCCTTGCCCTCGCCCCTCTCCCCAGATGAATGTGCTCACGTCTTCCTGTCAGTCAAAAGGTGAAACAAACACGATTAAATACCAAAATAAAATAAAGGAAAAGAAAGAAAAAAGGAAGAAAGAGAACAAGTTTTCTCTATATAAATGTTAAATTTTACTCCCTGTACTGTACAGAGGCAGGCAGTCGAGGGCAGAGGAAGCAAGCGGAGAGAGGGAGACAGGGAGAAGGAAAGAGAACAGGGGGAGAGACAGAGCGATGGAAGAGGAGACGAGAGCAGGAGGCGAGGACGAGCTCCAGGGAAGCGGAGGCCTCCTGGACGCTGGGTTCTCGGGCCCAGCCGCCCTCGGACCCTGGACCGTGTGTCGTGCGTGGGCACAGGAAACGAGACTTGCTCTTGACAAGTCCTGCTGCATCAGGCAAGTAATGCAATGGTTTTCGTTTCCTTTGAACTCGGGGTTGCTAATGTGAACTGGCTGGGAGGCAGCCTTGGTTCGCATGGCCTCCTCGGACTCGGGCCGCAGTAGAGGCAGCAAGGGCAGGAAGAGAACTTTTCCGCCGGGCCTTCTCGGGAGCAGCCCTCACCTGACCTCAGTTCAGCTGCGGCGCGAAGGCGGGGATCGCGGGCGCTCTGCTGTCCTAGAGCTGAGGAGGATCGTGTCAGCCAAGCGTCAGTCCATATTCAAAACAGGTCTCCCCACACCCTCTACTCGCGATCCTCTATTTACCTCCTTGCCAGGAAAAGGCTTCCCAGCCTCTAGCGCGGCAGCCGAGGACCGGGATAAGGGAGGGGAGAGGAGGAAAGGATCCGCAAGTTTAGCACCCGTACCCCGGCCCGCGCTGCTGTGAACCCTGAGCTGCGGTGGAGCAGGCTGCGGAGCCCACTGACCCGGGTGCCTGAGCCTCGCCTGCTTGCGGCCAGGGCCTGGCGAGCTCGGTTCCTGCCGTCCACCTGCGGGCGCCGTTTGTAACGGGATCCCCTAACGTAACGCGATCGATGGCCGCTTGTTTGATGTGGGCGATAGTGTCAGCGGATTAAAAGGGACACCAAGCAGCTCTCCCCAGTGGAGAACCGGAGGCGGCGGCGACTAGAGAGCACCGATCCGCAGCGCCGCAGCGGAACTGGATTCCTTTAGCAGCGGCTAGAGCGCTGTAGGCGGGAGGGGGTCACTTCCCAGGGGTGGGGACCGAGGGTGTGTGTGAAAGGAAAAGCCTCAATTAAAACCATCTAGAGCTCTTTCCCTCGCACTGGGCAGGGGCGCGCGTTTGCGTCAGAGGGCGCGCAGGGCGGGCGCTGGGGGCGGGGGGAGACGACGCCGGGGACCTAGGCTGGGGGGCTGGGTGCGCGCGGGAATGAGCCAGCCAAACTAGATTGGCCAGGGTCCGGCCCTGCAGATTGTGGGTGAGGCGAAACGGGAGAAAGAGATGAGACTCCCCGGGAGTCGCGGCGCCCTCTACCCTCTCTGTTGGTTCTTCCCACCGGTCCTCCATCCTAAAGCTCCACACTTGCAAGAGGGCCCTGGGATGGGGAGAGACGGTGTCCTCCAGGCCCCAGGCGAAGCCTCCAGCTCCTCCGGAAGGGAGGAGTGCAGCCTTATCTCTAGTCCGGGAAAGGAGGGGCTGATGGTGCCCCAAGCAGTGGAAACGCTTAGCTTTCTGGTGGAAGCTACTTAAGGGTACTTATGCACCAACTTTCGGTCTCAAGAGGGGCCAGGAAGAAACCGAGGTTTATGGAAGACAAACTCCGTCCCTTTTTGAGACTTCTTCCAGTTCTGCAATTTTCAGGGCTCAGTTCCTCTTCTGTACCCAGTGATTTCCCCCTACGCGTTTGTACCCCGCAGAGTGCCTCCATTTGTGCTGCAGCCCCGCCTCCAGCAAATGACTTCTGTAGAGGGACTGAGGGGTCAGCTCAGGTCCTGGGGGAGCTGTCTTTCTCACTACAAAGGCTGTAGTTTGTTACTGGTTCAACTTGTCACACTGGTCCTAGGCCTGATGCACCGTATGCTCAATTAGGAGATACAGCTATCTGTTGCTGGGTTGGGACCTAGTAAAAAGAGATCATATTTTGTGAGAGCATGTGGGTCCCCAAACTGTGAATTTGCACACACGTGTCCGGGCATGCTCAGCTGCAGAATAAGTAAATTCAGCAGCAATTTCCACCTTTTCTTTCACTCACCCTCTCTTCTTCAGATCTCTCTCCCTTCTTACTCAGGCCCTTTTATCCGCCCCCGCCCCCATCCTCCACCATCACCTTTAACTGAATCTTAGCGTGTGGACCTGGCTCTTGGACCCAGAATCACTATGACTGTTCCCTCAGCACCTTACCAGAGACTGCAACTGAAGTCCATATGTCCTGGGCCCCCTCAAAGATCTCTCTTCTCCAGATTAGGCCTGTAGGGATGAAAAGGCCTTCATTCTGGAGTGCCCCCCCTCCCCTTTCTGGTCCCCACAGACCCTGTTCAATGCACACAGTCTTCAGTATAGTTCCTGCAAGAGAAGATGAGAAGGTTCCCCTTCACTTGGGGAAGAGGAATCAGGCTGTAAGCTTACAATATCCATTGTCAGTTGCCAGCAGCATAGTTCAGACTTTATCACTTAAAAAAAAAAAATCTTTCACACACTTGATCTCTCCTAAAGGAACAGCCAGTACACAGTTGCTACCTGGTGGGAGAAGGAGAATGGGGTGTTCTGTGACTTATATTCCAGGCCCAAGGGTTCCAGCCTAGGCAGACTTGCTAGCTGATTAACAGCCGCCTACCCAATATCTTTCTACCAAGGAAGGCTGAATCATTCTTCACCAATCCTGAAACCAATCTAATTTGCTATTTTGCTCTTAGGAAAGTCAGGATCATTCATACTGGCTTTTAGGTACATCATACTGAACAAAGGTGGTCTTGTAAAAATGTTTTCTAAATCTAGTTCAAGAGCTGTGAGACCCTAATATGACCAGATATCTGTAGAAAATTCTTTCCTCTACTGTTCTTTTCCCCATAAAATCATTAAAAATGGTGTCATTTCATTTTAGAGAGACCATAGACCAGAATAACCACGTTTTATCAAGCCTATCTTGAGAGAGGAACATGGTTGCAATCATTGGGAGAAAGGTCAGTTCTTGTGATCTCACTGCAGACCTTTCCCAAAGAGCTTATTTTAAAGGTGCCGAATCAATTAGTCTCCCTTGGCATGAGATTAAGGCTGGGAAGAACACAGTTGAAGAAGATATATTTAAAATAGTCTTGCACAGATCTTTTGAAGAAAAGGGTGGAGAGAGGCACAGGAATGCCTGCCTAATGTCCTGTGATTATTAAAAAAAAAAAACCAAAACACACACACAAAAGCCTCAATCTATTTCAGAAACCCTCTCTTTCGTTAGGTTGAACTTAGTCTCTATTGTGGTTGCCCAGATGTAAAAAGTTCTGCCTTTGTCAACATGAAAACAAGGGTGGAAAGGCCAAGTTGGGAGTCGGCTTGGTGCTGGACTGCTTGCTCTTGGTTTGCCTGTGTATTTGAACCACGAACCCACCAGGCTCTCGTGCTCACTCTCACTCTTGTAACCTGGGCATTCCTTCTTTGTCCCTGTTGGGTCAAAACAACCCAAGACAGGTGCTTTACCTTAGTAAGCTGTTTAATTTTCTATCATGATCAGGCCATTTAGAGCATGCATTTTGGAAAAGACAAATAAAAGGAAGCATTTCCTCTTTCTGCTTGGGCCCCCAGCTGCAGGGCCCGGGACTAGCCCAGGAAGGGGTAGCAGGAGAGCAAGTGCTAAGCTTTGGATGCAAAGCAAGCCTTTTATAGGAGGAAAAGTAACAATCACTTCCAGCACACTAGAGAAGCCAGGGCTAAATATTTACTTTTTGTAAAATTCAAGCCTTAGCTATCTAAATGCATTTACACGTAAAGAAATAACTGGAGACTTTTCTGTTACAAAGCATACTTCTTTATATTAAATGCCCGACTTGAGTGAGGAATAACTGTATGGCTCTTCCCAGGGAAAATGAGTTGGGTATGGATGAAAAGTTGAAGTTTTGAAATGAGTTTGAAGCTTGTTAAAAATACTCTGACAATACAATCAACTACACTATATAATCATTTCCCTTAATAGTTACCTGTCAGAGCACCTATTTCTTTTACTACAGGATTAACCCATCAGAAGTAGATCTGAATTGGACATTCACTGACGAAAGACTGCTTGAATACATTTAAGTCTTTACTGTTACTTTCTTCACTGCCTGTAAAATAAACTAACCTCATTGGAAAAGTATTGACTCACAATTCCAGCAGATCTGTTGGTAACTATGGTCATTCTGCAATTGTATTTACCTATCAGAAGGTTGATCTAAATAATAAACATAACATTTCCTTTAAACTGTCAGTGGAAAGATGTTTATTTTAGTGTCCTCCATGAGTGAGGAGAGAGGGGATTTAGGTAAACTTTAGATGAAAAAGAATGAGCATAGTACAGCATTGATACAAACCACATGGAGCAGTAAATAATTATGTCCTCTGTTATTCTATATATATTTTATTTACCCATCTCAGAGGTAGATAATAAACCTAGCTCATCTATGGGAGGAGTTAATAAAGTATTCCAAATGCATGATCTAAGAAAACTCAGTGATAGTTCCATGTTTTATTGCAAACCCTTTGCATCAAAACTTCTGAAGCTGAAAAAGAAAAGGAAAGGGCTTTTGTGTTAGTTGATCTTTGCCTATTCTAAGGCTCAGGTTGGTGAAAGGGATGAGGAGGTCACTTGAAATCTCCTTTTATCTACTCTTATTTTCTCTCTGGATCAGCAACTTTGAATAGACATCATCTAATCACTCTTAATGGAAAGGAACTATGAGAGCAACGAAAATGCTTTTACTCCAGAAGTGAATACAAGCGTGTGGACAGCTAGCTGAGCCTGCATAGAACTGCATTTCTCTGCCCTCTTATGCTTAGAGATATTTCAGGGCACATGGATACACACATAGATATTTTCCATACATTTGGGGGGAAGTTAACAGGGTGGGCATTTTGCTTTTACATATAGGTATACATACCCACTCATATTAATATTTTCTGTTAAATTCAGGGGATGCTTTCAGTTGACTCTTGAGCTTTTTCTTGTCCTCTCTTTCTGTTATGTCATATTTAAGTCCTGTAAAAAGAAGAAAAGAATTCAGAACACGATGGACAGTCTTTTAGTGAAGACATCTTATTTCCTTTCTGTTTTCAACTGGAAATCACCCTGAAGGAGGATTTCTCTTCAGAGGGTAGACATTATGTGACAGGTGGGAGGTGATAGGGTAAGATGAAACCATTACTTTCAATTCTCTGCCAGTTTTTTCCCTTTTTGGTCTTTCTTAGAATTAAATTGGTTAAAACAATAAATCAGTAGAAAACAAGAGCCTGGTATTAGGCAGTTTAAAAGTTTTTCTTGCTATATATATATATATATATATAAATTTTTGAAGCTGAACAATTGATTACAATTTGTTTTGAAATTGGAATTGCATTAGTAAATTTTATATGCTGGCTAAAATACCATCTAAGTTTTCTTCCTTAGGCATTGTTATATTTACTTCAAAAAGGAGAAACAGTATGGCTGATTATCCAGAAAAGGACATTTGATTTCTAGGACTGAAAGCCCTGGGCTTTACCTCCTACAAAGCAGACGCTCCTCCCTACCCCAACCCCATGTTCTTCTAAGTAAAATTCTCTTTGCTTCCAGACCCTGGGACACTTCGCTGAAAATTCCTTTAAGGGAATACTCCGTTACCAGGGTTACAGGTTCACATCTCAACCTGCGGCCTCGCTACCCCCTGCTCTGAGCACAGAGACCCTTGGCTGTCAGAGTAGAGGCCTTGAGTCCCCCCTCCCCCTTTCCCCCCAGCTCACTGGAGATCGAGGTTCCAAAGTTAGAGGTTGGGTGGGAGAGGATTAATCGCTCCTTAACTCTTCTCCTTCCTGCCCTCAATTCTGAACCCCAGTGGCTCTGTTTCCAGGGGGTTTCCTGGTGAATAAAAATGAAGGCGCCGACCTGTCCAATAAAGATTAAATTAAGTAGAAGAATCCTGGTCACTGGATATTTGGAAGCTCCGGCAGGGTGTCAAACAGACATTTAACACCTTTTTCCCACTCACTGTGCACAAATCCTGGACCTGTTGGGCTTAACTTTAGGAAGAAGAAGAAGAAGTAAAAAAAAAAAAAGATAAGGGAGAAAAGAAGGGGAAAAGGAGAAAAGAAAAAGGAAAGTTTCAGGAAGCCTTTAGTTTTAAGAGGGGAATGGATTCGAGCTCAGAGAGGCTGAAGACAGAAGCAGGGCTTTCTGACATTTCTGGTTTTTTTTCTTCTTCTTCTTCTTCTTCTTTCTTTCCCCCAAGCACTCCAAGAATTTGAGGCACCCTCTCCTTAACAAGAGCTCAGAGTATTTCTGTTTTGGTGGGTCTGACTCTAAGTTAATCCCTTACGGATGTGCAGTGTCCCAGGGTCATGAAAGGGGTCCTTGGGAAGAGAGGCTCACTCAGGACCCAGTTGCCTCTTCTCTGCTGACTTTTCCTAACCAAGATTTGGTTAGTACAAATTGAGCAGTTTTCTTCAGTTATTGCCCCACTGCAGAAACAATGGCTCATTCTGTCGGTTTCCAGGGCTGGACACAGACCTTGACACTGAGGAAGAGCAGAGAGCTTCCTCCCCCGGGAGTCATCCCCGCCTTCCAAACATCAGCCTCTTACTCCCACCTGCTCCTATAGTCCCAGGGCGCAGTCTGGAGGGGCAAAAGGCAAGTCCCTTCCTGGCAATGGCTCCTCCGCGTAAATACAACACTGAATAAATTAACCTCAAACCAGCTAGTTGGGGTGTAGTAGTTTAGCAGGACTAATTGCAGACAATGGAGCTGAAATGACTTTTCCAATTAGCTGCTGGTTGGAGTTTAGTTGGAGGAACTGTCAGCTCCAACGATGGGTAATTGCTTTATTGCTCACAAAACTATCATCTATTTAGAACATATGTGCTAATTACTCTGGATGGGTGTCGAAAAAGAGACCATAAATCTAATAGCACTTAAAAAAGTCTATGGTGCTTGTAAGCAACCCCAGTCCCTGGTACATTCTCTCCTGCCCAGGTTGGCGTGATGGATGGCTGTCTTTCAGGAAGGCGAAGGGTTGGTCTGGAGGCACCGACGGGATGCTGTGGTCAAATCGCGTGCAGAAGAGGGAGCGACCAGCGCCTGCTGTGCCGAGGCGATAAATCACTGTCATAAAAACCAGTCCCCTCTTTATCCGCGCACTTTTTTTTTTCATTTTCGCAAAAGATTACTTTAGAAATCTTTTAATTGGATTATGCTGGGAAATTAATCTCTTTTAGCCTTGGCTAAATTTATTGTGGCCACTGTCGGGAAGAAAGCCCTGTAAGTGCAGTGAAGGCCAAGTCCCCTTGCTCCCTCTTCCCCTCAGTCTTCTAGGGTCTCCCAGCTGCGCGCGACAGACCTGCTCCAAGTCTATGGGAGTGAGTGAGGTGGAGAAAATGTGGAAAGAGATTTGGGCTGAAGGCCACGGCAGATTTAAGTGCGCACCCTTTGTCCTAAATGTCCAATTTCTGTCTTGGAGCTCCTAACTCCAAATCCAGCATCTCCACAGTACTGCGTCTTCCTCCAGGAGGGGTTCTTGGGGGGGGGGCGTTCAGGGGGTTCTTAACTAGGGAAGAAGGAGGCTAGAATGGTGAGAAGAGAAGGTAGGGTGTGTCGGAAGAGGGCTGCCCGCCAAACTACTTTGCTTCTCCCTCCCTTACCCCTCCCCCCCAGACTTCTAGGTCTTTGACCGAGAACTGGGACTTTGCGAACACTCTCCACTCAATGTTTTCGTTCAAAAACGCTGGGTTCGCCCTTGGCCTTTTCCCTGGCGTAATTCTGAAGACACTTCTTGACAGGCATGGCCGTGAGGCATGGCCCTCACGGATCCAGTCGGCCCTTAGAGCACCAGGGCAATGTTGGGCGGGGACTTCCCTTGCAATCTGGTGGCCCGGAGCGCGAACCTTTAACCTAGTCCAGGAGGCTTCGGCAGCTGCTGAAGCTGCGGGTCGGGCCCGCCGGCCGCTTATCTCAGCGGGAGATGACAACATCTGCCTGAAACGGGATACCTATTTTTGCAGCTCAATTTAGCTCTTAATAGCAGCCCTCTGAGGTGTGGTTAATTGATGGGGATAAAGGCGTAATGACTTGACGGGGAGACGCCAATGATCCTTTAATATACTTTTAAAAGAACAGCCACCCCAAACACCAGCAAATCATTGCTCGGTGGGAGGATAAAACAGGGATCTGGAGGCAGGAAAAGAGGCGCTCGTGTTGTTTCTATTTCTATGCGTCAATGCAGGTTGAGCCCTAGCCCACAGGAGTGGGGTACCTGGGGAGAGGGGACACCAGCGCGCGCAGCTCGGGCCGGCAGGGGGCTGGCGCGTGGCTGTGGAGAGCGGGGCGGAACCTGGACCCTGGCGAACTCGGGATAGCAGGTGACCGGATCGAAGGGCAGAGAGGAGCTCCTTGCCACGGAGGACGCGGCCTCTCGGTGGTCTCTTGCTACGTTATCAGCCTTTCCTCTGTGCCGGGCTGGATCCCCACACAACAAGCGCTGTCCTCTGCCCTTCTTTCCTGGCTGGAGCTACCCTTCATCAAGCGTGAGCGAAATGGTCAAGTAGCCCTGCTCTGCGGGATTTCGCGTGATTCCTCTATTTGGACAATCTCAGAGGGAACCTGCACTAGGCGTGTGTGTGTGTGTGTGTGTGTGTTTAAATCGCCCCGAAAGCTGAGCCAGAGCACAGTCGCCCTGAGCACGTGGCTGCAGCTATGCCGGGTTTTCCCAGAGCCCTAGTGAAGGATGTCTTGAGATTTACCCTCATTGGAGCTGGGTCCCGCAGCCAGTTTAGAGCAGCCGGAGCGTCCCACGGATCCAGATCTCCTCCCTCTACTCTTTCTTTAGCACCTTCCCTTTCCCGTGCCAGATTCCCATTTCCTTAGTTCTAGTTTATTCTCCAGCGGGTCAAAAGGATGTATTACACTGCAAGTTCCGAATTTAGGCTCACACAAGCCCTAAGTTGGGGGGCGGGGATCAAATCGCCTTTTCTCTTTGCCAAGGGGAAAAAGGGGAACCTCTTCCATGTGCAAACGACAATGTCCCTACAAGGTTTTACACTTTGGAAAGAGTTAACCTTGATGCTTCAGGTTTGAGCTCCCTCTGGAAGCGGAAGGGGAAATTACTCCAATCACCGTCCATATTTTATTGTATTGAGAGATCGCAGGTGTTTCTTTCGGCTGCTGCCATTGTCTGCCTTCCTCCCTACGCCCACATAGCAGGGATACAGGAGCCCCAAGAAACTTAATTTCCCCAAACCTTCCTGCAGAGGCGTATGTTGTCACAGGGCGAAGCTTTGGGGTCAGAGATTTGAAGAAATGCAATTAAGAGTCCCAACTGCTAGAGTGCGCTTGTCCGCGGTGGTTCTGTCCTTTCGCCGACGCTGTCTAACCTCATTAGAATGGTTCTGCCCTCTCTGAAGTCTAGGAAATCAAGACTCACTGTTGCTTAGCCGTCTAGCCCTGACCCCTCCGCAGCCCCAACCCAAGGACAGCGATCAGGGCTCCGCGTCCGTGGTCTGCTCCTAGGGCGTCTCAGAGCCAGAGCCAGACCCCTTAGGTCCAGGTCTATTCCCTGTTGGCGACGCCAGTTTATGAGCTCCCTGCACGCTATGAAGTCCACGACCTGGCGGCAGAGGCTTTCGCAAAGGCCTTGCCGGGGTCCAGAGGTACCTGTGCCAGCATCTTGTTCACCCAAGTTCTCCGATCAGCGCGTCCCTAAGCTCTGCGGACCCTGAGGCGACCTGGGGCACGTCCCCAAGCACAGGTCATCCTCGCCGCAGTCCATGTTTCTAATTCCCGGGAGTCACCTCACAAGGGAGCTGCCTGGAGCACGGATGCGGCACTCAGAGAACTAGGCGCCCTGTTTGGGGCCCCGGGCTCCGGCCGCTCCTTTTCTCTAGGTCTGGAGACTCCGTCCCTAAGCGTGGAGGCGGCAGGAGCAGCCTCTGCAAGCGAGGCCCACATCGCCGCACGCAGTGGTGCGCGCGGGGTGGGTGGCCCGGGACTCGATTCAAGTGGGGCGCCCCGCGAGGCTGAGGGGTCGGGACTTGGTGATTAGCGTTCCGGGCCCTTGTCCGAGGGCTGGAGCCGCACGCACTCTCATCGACACGGAAGCCGCCACAGGGGAGGGACAAAGTCCGGGGCCTGGGCAGGGTAAGATTTAGGAAGGAAGCCAGGCCCCACCGTGGGGTGGCGCACGCTTCCGGAACCGGGCCGCTCTCTCAGTCCGAGCTGGCAGTTTACGTCCCCTAGGTCGGCGCTGCAAACTTCTTTGGAATGGGCCCAGAGGGAGCATTAGCCGGTCTCCGCCCAAGCTCGTGAGGCTCTGAGACCCACCGTCGAACGAGAGCCCCTTTTCGCGTTTTCTCCATTACGCTTCGTTCCCCTCCTGGGTTGGAGCGCTCTAGCCTCTCTGGGACTGCCTAACCAGTTTGCCCCACCGTGGGGAGCTAGTCCTCTTAAGGTGTTGGGTCTAGAGGGGTAGGGAGAAGGCCTGAGGCACAACTGAGGAGCTTCAAACCCGATTTTTCCAGTTTAAAGAGGAGCGAGGTTTTAAGCTGGAAAGTCAACGGGACGTTACTTTGTGGCCTTTGGCATTTTGGGGGAAACGTTCATCTCCAACGCTGGGAGGGTGCAGAGAAATGAATTACACATTCATAAAAAAGATATTGGGAGACCATGTCTCAAGAGTTTTCCCAGAGATTGTTTTTAATCTCTCAAATTAGAGCGATGGCATGTATCTCACGACCAGTACACTGAATAGTATCTTCCTTCAGACAGGGATTGAGAAACGGAAATACCACCACCCTCCAGCCAAACTTGTGAGGACTGATTGCAGGGGAACTGGTGCTCCAGATGTTGCACTAGAGGCACTGCAAGTGTGAGCAGGTAATGTGGAGAAGAGTGACATTGTTAACAGAAAGCACCTAATTAACAGTGACTTCATTTGATTGGAAGGATGAAAAAGCCTTTTTAAATCAATCCAGATTCACTGGCCTAAGCTCAGCCAATTTATGAATATGGAGTCCGACTGGGGTCTGCTTTCTTTCAAAGATGTCATCTTAGGGGTAATAGCATAGGTGAAGTCATTTGGTTACACTGTGGAAACTTTTATAGTGCCTTCCTTGGGAATTTAATTCAGTGCTTCTTCATTTTATTAGGAACAGACTGACTCCATCAACTGTGCTCTCCCTGTTTAGAGGCCGGACTGCTTGAAGCAATTAGGTTCACCAATTAGCATAGTTTTAGTGACCCCAGCAGCAGCACCGCTGCTTAGATTATCCATTTCTTCAAAGTCAGGGAAAAGCTGGAGCACAGCATGCTTCCCAGGTGTCCAGGTTGGGGAAATAAGCCCACAAGCAGGGTAGCACAGCAGTGCAAAAAGCTTTCTAATAGTCCCCAAGTGTTTGTCTCAGCAACTTTGGTAGACTTTCCCCCCCTTACTGATTCTGCATCCTATAATACCTCCTTACTTTGACATAGCCTTTAAGCTTCTCTCCTTTGGTCGTATTTTGGCAAAATTGTTTTTGAGAAAGTGAATTTTCTCCTTTCTTTTCTGTCTGCTGCATGCTAATGATGCTGTGGACAATGTTAGGTCCAGGGAGAAGAAATTGCTGAAGGGTTTTTTAAAACCCTGTTAGGTGACAAGGTAAGGACTCAGGTCTTTGGTTGTGTGTGTGTATGTGTGTGCATATTCCTGTCTTAAAACCTATGAGAAGAGGCCAGAGAGTGGCTATGAAGAGATAAGTCGTTGCTTTCTCAAAATTTGAAGGCTTTGCTGCAACCTCCTGACAGTAACCTCAATCAGTTGGTGGCCAGCATCATCAGTGAAAGAAAATGTCTGTAGCCCAAAGCAGTCTGGAAAAGAAGGGACTTTGCTTTTGCAACTGTTCTGGGTTGTGAAGGGATTATATTTACATAGCTTATTGTCTCTCCCTTAAAATATATATTCTGTAAGATTTCACTAGATTAAGTTGCTGACAGTTCATCAGTAGCAGCAACAATGTAATACCCTTAACCTTATTAAATCAATAAATACTAGATTCATGCATTGAATTAAAAATGCATCAGCATGGTCAGGAATTATAATCTTATGGCCATAGACCTCAGAATCGAAGATGCCACTCAAAAATAGACTAGTTAGCATTTATTTCACCTTTCTCCCTCATGTTTTAGATCTGCAATGAGAGAAATCAGGTTTTAATATTTCAGAGTTCATTGTGACAGGTTTTGCTTGATTATTTCTTGAAAATCCTTTTCTTTCATTAACTTCTCACATTTAACCAAGAAAATGATACATACATTTAAGTATCAGTACACTGTGTCTTTATAGTTCTTGTCATTAGTTTTCATCTAGGGAATATCCTTCCACTCAGAATACATTACTCAAGTAAGACTTATTCAGGTGCATAAGACTATTTAGATGCCTATGCTTTTGATTATGTAGAATATTGTCAATATTCTATTGACAATATTCTATTGACAATATTAAATATTGTCAGTGTGAATGTTTTGCTGTACATTGATTATAAGTTTATTTTTAAAAATGTTTAATTTTTAAAAATTTAAATTTATCTTTCATCACTGTCAACTATTTACAAGCCAATTAATTATCACTTTAAAATAGCTTATTTATTTATGTGTGATCTGATTTGCTTGTTGGAATTTATGTTGCAAATGGCAAAGTTTAAATTTTTAAATATTTAAACTTGACACAGTACTTGGGAAGTATTCACCTAAGTATGTACCTTAAATGGTTATGTTTTATATATATGTAAAAAAAGTCTCAAATGTGGTTTACTAGGAACTGGTCAGTTAAGTTATAGATTAGTAGGTACATTTATAGTTAGTTCTTACTGAAAATGGAATGTGTTTAACACTTGGAGTTTAATGGAAAGGTAATATTATTTTAGCTAAGTATTTGTTCATACTGATTAAGGATGCTAATTATTTAAAAACAATCATCCCCTATTGATGTGAGCCAGCATATCTGGTACTGAATTCTGAAGATATAGTCATTGGGCCTTTGGTTCACCACACTGTGGAAGAAAAAAATCTTTATTTGATGAAATAGGCAATCAACTGAAATCTATCCTCTTTAAATAAACTGATTCCTCAGTATTTTCCCAGTGTTGGTGTAAGTTGTTGTCTGTGATGTCCCCTAGGGCTCTTTCCTCTGCTCTCTGATTTGGTATATAAAAGCAGCTCTGAATGATGGATTACTGTGTCATTGCAGCCTGCGAAGGATTAATTTGTTTCATTGATTTCTCTTTAGGCAGATTGCCAGAATTTGCTGCTTCCCACCTTTCCTCAAGACTTCTAGGAGTAATAGACAGTAATAGCCTAAGACAAATCAGCTCTTTCTTATAAAAATAGAATCATGAAACTAAGATACCTATGAAAACTATGGCAAACTTTTTATTGGCATATTGGGAGAGCAATTAATAAGCTACTTTATTTGCTTTAGAAATATTTATAATTGAAAATTTCTTTAAATTGGTGACTTAAAACATCATATTGATAAATCTTAAGCATTTATACTCATTGTCATATAAAAGTGTTCTCAAATTTGCAAGGATCCTGTTTAATTCAGGAAAAAATTGTGTTTTTTAAATGTGATTTACAAATGCTTTCCATGCCAGATTTTAGGATCAAATAGCTGGTCAACATAAGTTTTAGTCAATTTATCTATAAATACTTACAGTATTATTTGACCCAAAGAATTTTTAGAAACTTTGGATAAGGAAAGAAAGTATTTAAATATAGAAATGGAATTATTTCATTGTTTAAAGAAAAACATTTTCTGTCTAGAAAAGTAGTATATGTTCCTATAATATGCAAGAGTTAGAAATGATATTTCTCCAGGCCTTTCACCCCAAACATTTATGTTTGATATAAATTTTTATACACACACATATTTGTAACTCTAGGTACCACTTTTTATCCTGCTTTTTAAAGTTGACATTGTATGACAACTTTTCTATATAAAGTTATTATTTAAGTCATTTATATTGATCAGAAAATATTTAACATATGTAATTTAATTATTATTGCCATACATAAAGATATGCTGAACAGCACTTAAAATAAATCTTTAATTATCTAGTTAATAATTATCTGGTATTGCCTTACAATATTATCAGAAAAGAAGTTCCTTGGATTGAGAATATAGATTGTTTTTCAGGGTTCTTGATATAAATTGCAGTTGTTTTCCAGAAAGGTTCTTCTAGTTTATACTAGTGCTGTAAAAGAAAATTTCTTTGTAGAGACAGCATTCTAATTCATATTACATGAGCAAAGAAAACAGAACAACACTCTTTTCCTTGTGTTCTGACAGCAATAGTAGCATTTTGCATGTACTTAGTCTCTCAGAAGTATTTTCTTAACTGCAGATGTGAAATAGGCTGGTTATACAAATCTATTTGTTTCCCTTCTGTAGTGCTGAAAATTATATTGATTTAATGATCTCAAGTTATACTTTTTATGCAATTAGTTGTGTAGTAAAAACTAATATTGTCATGTGCTAATGTCTTTTTTCTCTCTATTGTGCTATGGTAGTAGTCCATGCACTATCAGCAAGTTTATGCTTTTCCTGTGCTTTGCTGAAAGGAAAAAGGAACATCTGTTTCCATTATATATCTGCATCATAATGATAACAATTAAATAGCTATTATGGTGGTATACAGTAAATATATTTTGCTGAATGACCTGTACTTTCTTGCTGGAGAATTTCAGAGATTTCAGAGGCACTTCGTTTTTACAGGTAGATTCTGTGTAGTGATTTAAAAAGGTCTTTGCTTCCTTAGATAAATCATCGCAGTTCCTGTTTTTCTCAGTAAAAACAAACAAACAAAGAATGCTGATGTTTAAACAGGAGACTCTCAGCTGTGACTCCTGAATATATTTCTCTTAGGCATATATTTGGAGTACAAATTATTAGGTATTGCTCTTAGTGTCCTTAAATGGATTAATCATGCTACCAGGGATACAGCTCATTATGTATTTTGTGCCAATCATGTTCTTTTAATATTATTTAGCTGAAAGATTATAAATAGTTAACTATTTACATATATGTATATGTACTTACATACACACACACATACTGCCTATTTTACTCTTTTATTTTCATATTAGGGGTACAAAGTGATAGTTACCTTTAAGCCTCAGCAGGAAAATGCTTGAAACCACACATATTTTCTGTTGACCTTTATTTATTTAATTCAATTTTTGGTGAAAGATGTTTTAGTGGTTGGGACTCCCTGGTGGTGCAGTGGGTTAAGCAACGCATTATGAAGCAAACCACAGCCACTGCAGCACGAGTTCGATCCCTACTGCCAGCTGGGAGGTGGGGGGGGAACCCACATGGCACAGCAGACCTCTCCTGCTGTGCCCGCTGCTCACCTCTGGCCTGTACCCCAGTGCTTGTATGCATAAATAAATAAACCTTTAAAAAAAAGATGTTTTAGTGGTTACTTAAAAAATGATGAAAAAGTATTTCAATCAAGAATGGCATTGATAAAATAAACTCATATATTCCAAACTCAACTTGAGAAACAAAATGTTACTAGTACAATTGAAGCTCTTTCTGATTATGTTCCCTTATGGCTTCTTTTTTTTTTTTTTAAAGACATTTATTTACGCATACAAGAACTAGGGTACAGGCTAGAGGTGTAGAGGGTGAGGTGATTCACCAGAGACAGAGCCGGGTACAGAACAGTCTCTTCAACTGAAACACACTGCTGAGGGGAGCAGCGGGCAAGGCAGGAGAGGTCTGCTGCACCATGTGGGTCCCCTCCCTGGCTGGCAGCTTGCTTCATAGTGTGTTGCTTAACTCATTGCACCACAAGGGACAGCCTTCCCTTATGGTTTCTTGAAGAAAGAATCATTATCCTAGATTTGATGATTATCATGCTTTATTGCTTTTTATGTACCTTTTTTTTAACGTGGTCTAAAAATTTGACATAGGTGACTTGTAAATAAGTTTTAAAATGTTGGAGATGTAATAGCTCTTAACACCTTTTTGGTCTAATTACCTGTGATTGGGCATGTTTCTCTGCCTTACCATCTTCATATATATAAAGTTGGGGATAGGTCTTCATATTCTCTGATGTATTTCCAGCTATAATTTAAGAAAAAAGATTTTTGATTACTTTCCATTTTCTGTATGAAACAAAATAAAACAAACAGAAGATGGAGGCTCAGAGATGCTAAGTAACTATTCCAAGATGATATGATCAACTACAGAACTGGGAATAAAATTCAGTTTTCCCATTTTGACTTTGGCATTCATTCTGCAGTCCACATTGTCCCTTATCTTTGGGTTCTTGCTGAATGACTGCCACTTTTGTAACTAAAGTGCATCCACAAGCTGGTGGGTTAAAGATTATACACAAACTTGTATGGTTTTGTAATTATACTGAAGGGGGTGTTGAGGGTGAGAGAGGGGAGAGGAGAGAGAGAGAGAGAGAGAGAGAGAGAGAGAGAGAGAGAGAGAGAGAGAGAGAGAGAGAGAGGATCACTTTAGATTATANGGAGGAGAGAGAGAGAGAGAGAGAGAGAGAGAGAGAGAGAGAGAGAGAGAGAGAGAGAGAGAGAGAGGATCACTTTAGATTATAGAATATCTTTTCTTCAAGGAAAAACATTGAAATCACATTAGCCTGGTGGCTACTTATAGAATGAGAAGACTGTGTGTCCTACAGAGCTTATGACTACCATCTAAGTTTTCTGAACTTCCATGGAAAGAATGATAGTTTGGGAGTGAGGAGGTTGTTGCTAAGTTTCTTACCCTGTAGTTGACTTTCTGATCTCTTCATTGGTAACTGAACCCAGGCAACAGGCGTGGGCACAGCCATGAGTGTTTTTTTTTTAAACACACACACACATATTTCAATATATTTTGGCAGCCAGAACTTTAACAAATTACTTTTTCCCTTTTTTATATAGCTATGGTATGGTCATATCATAAATGACTCTATTTGAAAATGAGTTTGCTTCTGTTTAGCAACCAACTTCCCAGAGCACTAAAGTGAAAGTAGCACAAGTGGAATAATGTGAAAACACTTTTTTAAAATCTCTTTGGAGAAAACCCCATTCTAAAAATGGCAACTTAGAATTACATGCATGTACATTCTCTTTCAGTTTTTTACTCTAACAAATTTAATTCATTCTTAGTTGAGATGAGTAAGCTTGAGTCATAATATTCACACAATGCCATGCCTCTCCTATAAAAAAATAGCAGTATAACTAGAAGTAGAATTAGACCTCACATTGTAAAACTTTCTTTTTCCAATCTGTTGCTTCACGACCAATAATTTTTAATAAATTACTTGCTTCCTTCTAAAAATAGGTACTTGACGACTTGTAATAATAGTGATCAAGATATTTCTTTTTAGGACAGATGAAACTACTAATGGTAATTTTGTCAGTTATAAATATTCTAAAGGTAGCTGTGTTTTAACAAGCAAGTCAGATAATTTGTCTCTGAGTATTTTATTTTATTTTTTTATCTTTTATTTTTTTTTAATTTTTATTTATTTATGCATATAAGCGCTGGGGTACAGGCCAGAGGTGTAGGGGGGGTGAGAGGATTCACCACAGAGAGCGGGGAGCAGAACAGGCAGATCAACAGAAGTACACTGCTGAG
>JAGFMF010012298.1:5020866-5033917 GCA_019455555.1 Galemys pyrenaicus
CCCCCCTGGCCGGCAGCAGGGATCGAACTCGTGCTGCAGTGGCTGCGGTTTGCTTCATAGTGCGTTGCTTAACCCACTGCGCCACCAGGGGAGGCCCTATCTTTTATTTTTTAAAGATTTATTTATTTATGCATACAAGAGCTGGGGTACAGGCCAGAGTTGCGGGAGGTGAGAGGATCTACCATAGACAGAGCGGGATTAGAACAGGCAGACTGACTAAAACACACTGCTGAGGGGAGGAGCTGGCAAGGCAGGAGAGGTCTACTGACCATGTGGGTCCTCTTCCTGGCCGGAGGCAGAGATCAAACTCGTGCTGCAGTGGCTGCGGTTTGCTTCATAGTGTGTGCTTAACCCACTGTGCTACCAGGAAGACCCCTGTCTCTGAGTATTTTAGATCAATTATCTTGTACGTTCAGCAGTTCTAATAGGAAAATTTCCCTAGCATATTAGGTCAGGGAGGAGAGACCCTATATAATCAGATTCTAGTATTCAGTATCTCTCTAAGTTAGCCACTGCTATATTGGCTCATAATCACTAAATATGACACATTGTTACTGTAGTATTTCTGTCTGAAGGGACAGAAATGTGTGTGTATGTATATAAATATTTCAAAAGAGTATTCTTGACTAGTTGAAAGTGCTGGTAAAGTACATCTGTGATGTATAATATATGGATTTTTGTACACTGGCTAAATTTCTCTATGTTGCTCAAGTAGGTAGGTGAAACTTAAGAGAGAATGTATGGACGTAGGAAATTACCCTGTGACTCATCTATTTTCTCCCTGACCACAATGTGAACATGAACATTGCTGGTAGAGAATATGGAATCTTAACCACTGAACCAGCAATACTAAAACCAGAGACCCCAGAGAGACATGCATGAACATGTAGTCAATCATTAGCCTACAATATTACCTTACTCTCTTAGTTATAATAGCTCTCTGTAGAAGAGTTGTTGTGAAGTTTACATAAACAAAGTATGGTGAAAAGATAACTTCTTTTGCCCATGTATCCTACCTGGATCATAGATGTTTAAGTATGAGCACTGTTTCTATTCAGTTCTTCTTCTTCTTTTTTTTTATAAAGATTTATTTATTTATGCATATAAGAACTGAGGTACAGGCCAGAGATATGGATGGTCAGAAGATTCACCAGAGACAGAGTGGGGGAACAGAACAGGTGGATAGACTGAAATACACTTCTGATGGGATCAGCCAGCAAGACAGGAGAGGTCTGCTGTGCCATGTGGGTCACCTCCGTGGCCAGGGATTGAACTTGTGCTGCCATGACTGTGGACTGCTTCATAGTGCTGTGACTTGACCCCTTGTGCCACCAGGGAGGCCCCAATTGTATATTTTTATTGACACAAGAAATAGACACTTTCCAGATGTGACATCAATTTGTGAGTAAAAGGGATATATTTTCTTCTACCAATATTAGATTTGTGGGTTGTAAAATTTTGTTTATGTCTTGTTAGGAATATCCAGTTCTTTAGGATTTTCCCATTATTTGATTCGTAGGAGACTACTAATTCTGTTGTGCTTATTATTTGTAAGATATGGGATAGTTAACACCTGTTTATCCAGTTCTTGTCATACCTAAGGCATGTGAGGTAGACTGATGCATAATCTCTGCCCATAGGGGATTAACAACAAGTGTGGTCTTTTGCTAACAGTTGAGCAGATTATATTTTATTCATATATCTGTGTGATTTTATTAGTATTACTGTATTAGGACATTAAAATAAAAAATATATTTAGCTATGTCAAACTCTAACTTATACAGTAGTGTATGTTATATTTCAAAACTGCCAAAAAGGGAAAATATTGTATCATTGTTCTTTGACTTTTGAAAAATTCTTAGAATTGTAACTTCAACAGTTAAAATGCTGTAATGTTCTTACTATAGTTTCTTGACTAAATCTAATATTATATTGTGTAATTTTAAATTAGTTTTTTTAAAATATGACCTAAGAATTTAAAAAATACTCCATTTTATTTAAGAATGCCAATCAAGTTATCTGTGTAAATAAAAATATCATTGCATGACAATGTTTTCTGAAAAGTGGTCTTTATATTGCTTATTTAGCAACAAGGAGGTTCATAAAAAAGCTCAACTAATGAAGTCTATTTGAGTTAGAGTTAGTAATTACAAACTAAGTATTAAGGCAAATATATTTTCATAAGTATTTAAGAAGATACCTTTGGTTTGAATCCTACATTAGGTTTGATGCTGGTATTATGGAATTTATTAAAACATTGACCAAATTTTTGCAGTTTAACAGTTTATTAAAAGATACTGAAAATAATTTTTTTTAAAAGATTTATTTATTTATGCATACAAGAGCTGGGGTACAGGCCAGAGGTGTGGGGGTGGTGAGAGGATTCACCACAGAGAGCAAGGAGCAGAACAGGCAGACCAACGGAAGCACACTGCCGAGGGGAGCAGCGGGCACAGCAGGAGAGGTCTGCTGCACCATGTGGGTCCCCTCCCTGGCCGGCAGCAGGGATCGAACTCATGCTGCAGTGGCTGCGGTTTGCTTCATAGTGCGTTGCTTAACCCACTGCGCCACCAGGGAGGCCCTGAAAATAATTATTACTTGACTTTCTTACAAGGACACATGGGTTGTTGATATATTTTTCAAACAAATCTGACCAATGTAGACTGCTGTTTTAGATAAAAAGATTAGTCAAAATAACATTTTCTCTATAATAATTGCACTTCCTGTACTTTATTATGTAATTTCTATTATTTATATGTAGCTATAAATATATTTCAGTTTATACGTATTGCAATTAGCAATCAAAGTATAGTTTGCATGATATTACAAGGTCCTTTTGAACTTTGGTGAATAATTGGGGTTTGTATTATTCACAAATTTTTCAAAACAAGTATACAAATTCAAAAGTATTCCCTTTTCATTTAATTACATTTTTGAAATGTATATTTTAACTTTATAAATGTATATTTAAAAAAAAAGCAAATCTTCTATACATCAGAAGGACCTGGTTGTAGTTAAAGTGTATTATACCATACTATTAGAGTTAATCTGATATCATTCCAAATTGTAAAGGCATTTTTTTCAGACTGACTAGAGCTTAGTGATCTGACAAATAAGGGAGTAATATAATAGAACATTGAAATCTGCACACCAATTGAAGTCTGTGACAGAGCCAAAAGTCACTAAGATCCTATTTTTATTTCAATTCTGCTATCAACTTTAAATACATTTTGAGTTTTGGCAGATAGTTACAATGCTGAAAGTCCTACATTTTATAAGGAACTAGCCAAATGCAATGTTTTTTTTTTTTTAAAGAGATTTATTTATTTATGCATACAAGCACTGGGGTACAGGCCAGAAGTGCGGGACAGACAGAGCAGGGGATAGAACAGGCAGATGGACTGAAACACATTGCTGAGGGGAGCAGCAGGCCAGGCAGGAGAGGTCTGCCTGTGCCATGTGGGTCACCTCCCCAGCCAGGGGCAGGGATTGAACTTGTGCTGCAGTGGCTGCTGTTTGCTTCATAGTGCATTGCTTAAATCACTGCGCCACTAGGAGGGCCCCAAATGCAATGTTTTTATGTGTGGATAATTAAGAATTTTGTTCTTATATAAGTTTGCCTAATAATTTGTCTAACCTAAGAAAAATGTAAAATTCCCTTTATTTCTTATTTATCTTGTTGTAACATTGGTTGACAGCCCTGTAGATGGTTAGAGGTATAGGATCACACCCTTCAGGTTCATGTTTCTGCAGTACATCCACTGCTGACACTGAGAATCTTCCACCATAGACCATTGTGTAGCTTTCCCACTTTGCTCTCACCCTCACTCCATAGCCTCAGTTCTTTTAGAAAAAATCCTCTAACTTAAAATTTAAGTAATTTAAAAATTTACTTTTTAATATAAATTGTAAAACCTTATTATCATCATCATATGCTAAGCACATTTCATGTATCAGTTAATCTACTTATAATATGTAAAATGTTAAATTCCCACTGTACTGATGAAGAAATTGAGGCTCACTTTAGTTAAGTAATTTGCTCAAGTCACATAGCTGATGAGTAAGAGAAAGTAGGTTTGTATTGAGTCCATGTCCTCCAGAGCCTGTTCCTGATCTATGCTGACTTCATTTGTCCTTATCGAGTAACTCATTGTACTACCTTTTGATTTTATTATGGGTGAAGTCCTTTTCTTATAGGTTCATTAAAAATTCATAGAGCAACTTTGTGCAAAACAAAGGAATAGCTATACAATTTTGTGTTATTCTCATGTCTTAATATCTGTTAGATAATAACATTCTCTAAATGTTTGGTTATGTGATGATACATGTATAAATGGTCTCCTATAGGAAGAAGGATGAGTCATATCTATACTTAGAGTTTTTTTGTGCTAGATTGACTTAGCTATTAAATAGCACATTTGCTGCCAGATTCAAAAATGAATAGCAAGAAACTATTCTGATTTATCATCTTCAGAATTTTTTGAGTGATTTTTCAGGGAAAAAAATTCCTGGTTTCCCTGAGTAAGTGTATTATTTTGCTAGGGCTGCTGTAACAACATACTAAAAATTGGGTAACTTAAGTAATAGGAAATTTGTCTCCCAGGTCTGGAGGGTAGAAGTCCAACATTTAAGTTTTGACAGGGTTGTTTCCTCTTTCGGGATGTGAGAGACTCTATTTCATGCCCATCTCCAAGCTTATAGTGGTTTGTTGGCAATTTTGATTTAACTTGCAGATATATCACTGATCTGTCTTCATCTTCACATGGTGTCCCTCCTGTGTATGTTTCTCTGCATCCAAATTTCCCCTATTTCCAAATATGACACCAGTCATATTGGGCTAGAGCCCATCTTCATGACCTCATTGTATTAACTTGAACATCTGTAAATATCTTACTTCTGAATAAAGTCTCCATCACAAGTGCTGAGTGTTAGGACTTGAAAATCTTTTGTGGGACACAATAAGTAATTTTTTCTGAGATAATAAATTTGAAAACTCTTTAATAGTGGTTACATACATAAGTTTGTGGTTTATCAAACCACTGATATAGTAATACATAATATCCATTAATGTGTCATATCTGAAATTAAAAAAAATATTTGTTTATGCATATAAGAACTGGGGAGTAGGCCAGAGGTATGGGGAGTGAGAAAACTCACCAGAACAGAGTGGGGAGCAGAATAGGCAGATCTAGTGAAATACACTGCTGAGGGTGAGACAGGAGAGGCCTGTTGTACCATATGTGGGTTAGCTCCCTGGTTGGTGATCTAACTTAAGCCATAGAGGTAATAGCACTGAGACCTAACCCCTAGGCCACCAGGGGGGCCAGTATCTGTTGCACTTTCAACAAAACTTGTTATGGAATTGATTATGGAGTATTAGAGGACTAATATCTAAATTTACCTTTCTTATTAGATTAAGTTCTTTAAAGGCAGGGATCATGTGTTATTTATACTAATATCCATGACACTTAACAATGTACCTCATGGAATGTAGGTGTTTGCTGACTAAATAAATAACCTTAATTTTTCATCTAATACTGTTATTCTACCAGGATGGTGACTTGTAGCTAGAATCAGTGATAATGGCGAGGGATGTGATATGTGAGGGAGTGATATTATTAGATCACTTCAACTTATCCAACATTAAGCATTTATAATTTGTAAGATGTTCTGCTAGGCATTGTGGAAATAAGAAACCAAAATGAGCAGGACAATTAGGAATTCACAGAGTTTTGGAGGACCCTGCATTTTGGCAAGTTGATGGGGACTGATGGTCAGGAATGAAAAGTTATTATAGAAAGTGACCCATTTAAGCAAATGGGTTAGCCTCCCTGGTGGTGCAAGGGGTTAAACCTCAGCACTGTAAAGCTATCCACAGCCACTGCATGCAATCCCTGGCTAGGGAGGTGACCTACATGACAGTCTACCTCTCTTCTCTCTGCTGCTATTCCCCTCAGCAATGTATTTCAGTGGATCCACCTGTTCTGCTCCCCATTCTGTCTCTGGTGAATCCTCTTACCACCACCACCACCCCGCCGCACATCTCTGGCCTACACCGCAGCTGTTGCATGCATAAATAAATAAATCTTTAAAAAAGTAATTTTGTGATTGGAAAGATTTGTATATTGTCTTAAAATTTACCAAGTTGATATGTTTACAGGTGTCAGTGGATCGCCATTAGAGGTTTTATCAGATGATCTCAATGTTTTCGTTGACATTTCCTTAAATCTATTTGCAAAAGTAGTCCCACAGCCTTATCTCAGTGCAGAGATCATTTTTCAAACCTTGCTCTGGTATGATGTACTTTTACAATTTATCTTCTGCTATGGCAGAGGGTCTGGGTGAGAAAGAGCTGTTATCACAAACAATTATGTAGAATTAAAAGTGGGATGGTTCAATAATAATGCATTGTGGTTTCTTTGCAAATTGTGTACTATGCCTTATTACTTTATTGCTGCTCACAGAACCTCAAATAGTGAGTGCTTTGCTCACCACAGGCATTTAGGACTGTGATTTTGTTTGAAGTGTGCCTAGTTGTTCATTGCTTCTTATTGATTTAACAGGTATTAATTTATTTTCTTTTTCTTTTAAATAATAAGCACATAGCATTAATTTTACTTACACTTAAAAAACTATGTCTTCAAGTAATGTTTAACCAGTTCTCCAAGAGTTCATTGGCAACTGAGAAAATTCCATGTCAGGAGCCAATAAGATATTTAATTACAAAACTTCTGTCTGTATTCACATGAATGAACACAGCAGCTAGGAACTGAGGAAGTAGAAATATTCTTCAGAATTCTGGGAAATAATAATGGCCAGTTATACTGCAATTAATGCTATTGAGAATATTGCTAACATTAACAAAATTATTGAACATTTTCATCAGTTATTGCTACTAGTGATGACGGCTGCAAAATTGGCATATATTCATGGCTTGAGCATTTTCACGCAGCAGTTCTCATATTATATGTGAGAAGCAATCTTTGTTTTAGTTAAGACTGCTTAGAACATTTTTACTTAGGGATAAAGATTAAGCTGCAGTCATTTTTATTTTTAGGTTAATGATGTACAGAATACAATGACTGTATCAGAGCAAATATATGTACAGTTTTGTAAATGAGTATTCTAAAATGTTTATATATTTCTGTGACTTTATTTTTAGCTGATCAGAACATGGCAGCTTGGGACCAAGGTACAAGTTTTATTTCTAATTTGATCATTTTATTTTGATATATTTTTGGTGACCACTGGCACACTCATCTTGCAGATATAAGCTGTTGTTCACCAGGGAGTTTTGGCAAGAGAATTGGTTGGATCAACGTGTTCATCCCAATATGGAAAAACAATTTGAATTTCATCTTTATTGATGGTGAGTCAGTGTCATCTTCATACAGGAAAGTTCATGCTAATATTGCTTTGTGTTTTCAATGTTGTCAAATAACATTTTGGTTTTATCTTTGTTTTGTAAGACGTTATGCTCCATTACTTGAATTTCAGTAATTGCGCAGAAATCAACCTAACTGTGGAAAGAATGGAAGTTATGATTTTGTTTTCATGTATATACCTACAATTTGTTTGATTAGCTTTGCTCTTACCTCCATTCTTATTTCTAGTTAGCATACTAGCTAATTAATAACATGAATTTTATCTGAATGAATATTGACTAGAACAGAAACACATATGTCATATGTTTATTTATAGTTATTTTAAAATACATTACTGGTGTAAGGACATTTCAGGATAATGTAGTGTCAGCCTAAAGATTTTCTTCCCTTTTCAAATGGATTATTTGTTTTTTAACTGGTAGCCATTGTTTCTGCTTACCACGGATTTGCTATTCAGAGATATAGTAAGTGACTACATATATCTAATAATAGAAGAGTTAATATATTTACATAACAATACAAAGTTCAGGTCAATATCATTTAATGTATATTTTGTAATCACAACCTCATTTCATTGTGCTAATTACATTTGTGACTTGATCCAGTCTGAACTAACCACAGAGTACATGTTTACAATGTATACATATATGTGAGCATATATAAGTAACTTGCTATAGTTATTGCTGTTACTTTGGTCCTCTTTATTCTAGTTGCTTTCACTTGAGTTATTCACATTGTCAAGGTAAATTTACTTTTATAATCTTTGCTAGTGTTCTGCATTTTGTTGTTGCTATTGTTATTTTAAAATCTTTTTCTTTTGGGGTATAAACAATCCCAAAGGTCAAAAACTGATAAAACTAATGCTCAGTGAAGTCAAATGGGAGACCTAACTTTAGAGACATCTTTACACTATATATCCTTGACATTACATGATTATAACCTTTCTATTTTATTTTTTTTTAAAGATTTATTTATTTATGCATACAAGCACTGGGGTACAGGCCAGAGGTGTGGGGGGGTGAGAGGATTCACCACAGAGAGTGGGGAGCAGAACAGGCAGATCAACAGAAGTACACTGCTGAGGGGAGCAGTGGGCACAGCAGGAGAGGTCTGCCGCACCATGTGGTTCTCCCCCCTGGCCGGCGGCAGGGTTCGAACTTGTGCTGCAGTGGCTGCGGTTTGCCTCACAGTGTGTTGCTTAACCCACTGTGCCACCAGGGAGGCCCCTTTCTTTCTATTTTAACTAAATGTTTTTGAAAGAGGCCATAAAATAAAAGAAAGGACTAACATGGCACTGAATTTGGAGAAAAGATTTGATTGTACAATTTTCTTTGCCACAAAAAGGCTCTCAATAGTTCTCTAATAAGATTAAAAAAAAAATAAACAGATAACTACAAATCAGAGACATTATGGAAGGAAGAGGTAAGGATTGGGATCAGGGCAGGGATGGGACTATGGTGATGGTGCATGAGTGAATTGGTGGTGGAAATTCTAAGGGGACTACGCCAAGAAAAGAAAGCAAACATTGTAAGGAAAAAAAAAAAAAAAGATTCGGGCCTCCCTGGCCCACGCACCTCTGCTTGTACCCTAGTTCTTGTATGCATAAATAAATAAACCTTTAAAAAATGCATTTAAAACATTGCTCTATAGTAAGATTGGAAACTCACTTCCCATGCTCTAAAGTAATTATTAAGTCTAACTTGATGTATTTTTCAAATCTTATTGCTTTAAGACATTATTTTTAGATGATTTATCTCAATGTTTTTCATTATTATTTTTTTACTTTAAGCTAGTCTAAAATATTTTCAGTTGGACTAGACTTTAGAAATTTCATTAGTATTATAAAGCACTTCAATGAAAATTATTTGGTATATGAATGTGAGTTTAGTCAAATATATTATAATTAGAATAATTTATTGTAGTTATAATAACAAACACCACTTACTAAATAATATTTGCTCAGTTCTATGCTAAATACTTTCTATATTTCATTATATCTTCACATCTGTTATATGGAGTAGGAATAATTACAGTAGGTTTATAGATAAGGAAACTAAGAATCAGAGTTTAATAATTTGCATAAGATCAATGGTTAACCCAGGATTCCAATCCTATACTCTCTGACCTCAGAGATTTTGCTTAAATCTCTCCTTATAAATGTTGATTGAGCTGTATGAAGCACTTATGCCTGCAACTGGCATCTAAGCAGTTGCACATTTTAAGTATAGTCTGACTAGTTCAAAATTATTTTGTACTACTGATTGAGGCACACCAAAATGTCTGACTTACAACATTTTGTAGCTTTACGTGAACATAAATTTCGTAGCTTTTACGTAAACATGAATTTTGAAGAGTTTACCAGTGTATATTTATCATTGTGTTAAATATATGCATATATTACATTAAGCATTCCTTAATTAGAATGGTGATGATTCTTCCTTGGAAAATATGGTGTGTTTTTAGTATCTGGTAGGATTGCTGTTTAATTAACCGATTTGCTAGAGGCTGAGAACCTTTCTCTGGGAGGTAATTTACATTCGAATATAAAATAGGCAAACGGTGATATTAGTTCTCTAACAGATACATAAAGAAATGCAGAATACTATTTTGACTATTGTCAAAGATAGCCAAATGCATAAATTGTTTAGATGTTGTTAAAACCTATGGTCCTGCACTTTTTATATATAAAATCCTTCCGTGGCTTCTGTTCTTTGTAAGATATAGGTTATGTTCTTTTTAGTGTACATGGAAGCCTTGGGCCATTGCATACTGCTTCAGGCTACCTCTGACAGTTATCTCCCTTATCACCAAACATCACATACTCTTTTGATGTTAACCTCAGTTAAACTGAATAGCTTGTAGATATCTTTTCATAATTAGTTATTTGGCACTTTTGTATTCACTAATATTTTCCTTCTTATCATTATGATCTTTCCACTTTGCTCCTTGGTAAGTACCAACTTTTCATTCATTTGCTTTGTTATCTCTTTAAAACCTTTCCTGAATTCTAATCACTGTCATTGAACTTTACCTTCTTTAATCCTTCCTAGTACATAGGTCCATTCCAGAGCATATATTTTATTGCACTTATTTGTTTGAATGTCTAACTAGACTATAGATTTCTTAAGGGCAAGTATAGAGGCTATGTGCCTAATTCATTTTTGTGTACCCGGGTTTTTAGCACAATACCTGGGTTATAGTAGATGCTTAATAAGCAGTTGTTGAATGAATGAATGACTAATGTCTCTAGGAAAGAAAAGATGATCCTCTCAGTGGGGTGATAATCGTGATAAATGCTACTATAATTTCAGGGAACTTTCAGTGTGGTATATTCCTGAAGTCTCACTATAATCAGAAGAGCAACTTGGACTAAATGCATGATGTATGTCTGGAATTTTGTACAACCAAATTTATTTTTTTATTTTTAGAACCTTCTGATTAAAATGCTCATAATGGCCAATATGATCAGAATGACAATAAAAAATAGTTTTTAAAAAGAACAATGGTTAACAATACTGATTATGATTCAGAAATATAAGATCCCACTTCTTCAGATGTTTGTTCCCATACCACACCCACCACCAACAGTCCCCCACCATTGTCCATTGTATACTCTCCCACCTTTTCTAGCTCAATAGTTTTACATTCTGAAAAACACTAATTTATCTTCTTATTCCTTTAACAGTTTGCTAAACTTTAAGTTGGTTAATATTTTGTCTGCTTGTAATTTTTTTTTACAAGATTTTATTTATTTTTGCATAGAAGAACTGGAGTGTAGGCTAGAGATGGGGAGGGAGGTAAAAAGATTCACCAGAGACAGAGTGGGGAGCAGAACAGGTGGATCCACTAAAACACACTGCTGAAGGGAGCAGCAATCCAGACAGGAGAGGTCTGCTGTGCCATGTGGGTCAGCTCCCTGCCTGGGGACTGAACTCAGGCTGTTGTGTTGGTAACGCTGAGACTTAACCCCTAGACCAACAGGGAGGCCCCTCTGCTTATAATTTATTAGGGTTATATATTTAGAGGTCAACTGTTCTTTGGCCCTCAGCTTTATATTGTAATTTTAACTGAGGAAGCACTATAAAGTTAAAACTTTTAATATTAACTAGATCCTTTTAAATGTTTTTATTTATTTTGTACTATATAATGACAACTTAAGAAAATAGTGAGATTTGCTGAAATAGCACATTCACTAAACAACTTAAATGAAATGAGGCAAATGTTGAGGGGGTTGGAAAGAATGAAATCTTCTTTGTTCAAACTCTAGCACTAAGACTTAATTTTATAGGAAAATATTAATGCACTGGTCATTCAACTTGTATAGCCTTTAGCTCATTAAATAGTCAAAAACTTCTAAGTAAATATGTGTGATTTAATTTGTTCTGCTGAGAAACAGTGATCAAAAATGGCAATAAAAGTCACATAATGAAATAAGAATGCTAAAAAAAAATCCAGGGACTTTACTGTGGCTCATTATTCATTCAATTTCTGGCAGCCTTCATGATTACAAATCACTTGATTGACTAACTAGACACTCTCAAAGTGAATTATGAATCAGGTTCATTTTTCCTGGTTGATAGTTGGCACATGCTGTAACTCTTACACTTTGTGATATTTCAAATTCTTTTAACAGTAATAAGAGATAAAATCAACTCTTTAATTCAGGAAAATTAAATTGTCTTTTCAAGAATTGAAATGCAGTTGTTAACATTTTAACAACACAATGTAATTCTTGCCTTTGTGGGGTAGAATTCACAATGATGACATTATTTTTCAGATTAAAGAAAAAATCTTTAGAATGATTTTTCCATCAGGCACAAAACTCTTAATGGTATCAGCTCTATAGTCTGCCTGAGTGTACACTACAAAAACAGTTACTTAGTATTTAAAAACCATACGATTGAGGAATCGAACATTTAAAATATTTCCCTGTGAAGGAAATGCAGTTTTCCCCAAATACCAAATGTGTAATGAGGCCATGATGTTGCAAACTAAAAAATGTGGACCATTTTAATGGTCATTAATAGAGAGGGTCTCTTTTGAGTGGGAAAAAGGGTCCACAGTGACCTGAATCTTGAATCTTTCCATTTGTAAAATTGAATCAAGGGGGTCAATTCTGCTTTCAAATGCATTCTGTTCTCTTTAGACTTAAGAAGAATTCTTCATGCATAACTACACTGGCAATTGAGTGGCATAAAATTCTTTTAGTACAACTGCATTTTCTTTAATCCCATCTATCCAAGCAAATTGAAAATAAAGTGGGTGCTATTTGAAATATTCAAAATTTGAAAAAAAATCTTACACAAAATTCAGTTATTGTGTTATTACTATAAGGTTCCTTAATTGAAAATTCTCAGCTGTGAGACTTTAAGGCCTCAATTGTTTAACAATGCTATTATGAGATCTTCTTACTAATAAGAAAATTGCATATGATATAGTCAAAATCATCAGTGCTAATTGAAGCTTTGTATATATAAGGATCACAGAATTGTATTGCCATACTTTTTCCCTATGTGAAAGTAGAATAATAGTACTCATAGTTCCAGTGTCTTTTAACTTACTTTCTTTGGTTTTTTTTTTTTTAAAGATTTATTTATTTATGCATACAAGCACTGGGGTACAGGCCAGAGGTGTGGGGGGTGAGAGGATTCACCACAGAGAGCGGG